>JAJHUR010090643.1:0-17736 GCA_027495735.1 Lutjanus campechanus
CAATCCAAACATAGGTGAATGAAAGGTTGTTTTTAAAACAAATATATAATTCTAATTTGTGATCACTGACTTTATTAAGCCGACTGCATCTAACACAGCGACACGCAGCGTGCAGAGACGCTGTAACGTCTGACCGCAAACAAAGTAAGTGATCCGTGTCAGCTTAATATCATGACTTTAAAAGCACCGAATTACTTGCCTTAACGAATTTCGTTATAATAAAATATGAAGAATTGTAAAATATAATTTCTATGAGGCTGTTCCGTCAGTCTAACGAAGATCAAGCTACGTGCGGCTTGTTCAGTCAATATTGTTCATTATTGATAGTGCTGAAATTACACTTTATGCCTAAAATAATTAATACCTTGATAATACACTACCTACCAGCCTTAGGGTGGAACAGCCATTCACTACATGATGTGTTGCGAAATGCACACACATTAATGTGGCGGCTGCGGAGCCGTTTTAGTTCCACCTCTCGCAACTTTCTTTAAGAGCGTCCGCTCCGGGCCAATAGGATAGCCTGGTTCGGCATGCACTGAACACGTGTGATCACAGCAGTGAGTGTCGGGCGAGAGAGAGACACAAGGCGCTGCATACTAGTATCGGTTAATGGCATCGGCGCCTTATTTGTTAGTACTCACGGATACCGATGCCAGCGTTTTAGTGCCGTATCGGGGCCCCTCCCGATACTAGTATCGGTATCGGTGCAACACTAGTAATAATCTGGTCTTTTTCATCTTGGACCTGGAGGTCCAAATGTACATGATTTTTACACTTTGTTGAGTTCATTTCAGATGAGCTTGGGCTCAGAGAAGTCGGCAGCACTTCTGGAAGCTGTCGATATACAGCGTTCACTTTTGCATGTTACAGTCTTAACATACATTTGCAGATCCTCTGTGGATTTTTTATGCCTTCAGTGTTGAGGACAGCTGAAGATATGACAGGAAAGGGGGAATGACATGCCGCAAAAGGCTGTAGGCGTGAATCAAACCCTCCCACAGCCTCAGTACATGGAGTGAACGCTCTACCAGCTGAGTTAAGAGGCCACACTTATGTGGATTTTTATTACAGTACAAGGCATTCATGGGTATTAAATGTTGGTTTTCTGGCCTTGCCCCTTACGTGCTGAGATTTCAATATCATGAGCTATATCTATTCATAGGGAGTAAATGAAAGACCCTTTGGATTGTACACCAGCTGTTTTCTGTAAGTGTTCTTCTTCACTTTTGATCCCTTGTCAGGATTCATCTTGAAACAGCAACATCTGTCAAATGAAATATAAAAAACAACTTCAACAATCAAACATGGTCTCTATTTTAATCTAGTCATATATTAGCAATAAAAAACTGCACAGAGCAGGTTTGTGGTGGAAGTTTGGACATCAAGGGTACTCTGGTACACGGAGAACATGCAAAGAAGTTAGGTTATCTCTTAGGGCATCTCTTCAGGCTGTATTTGAAGACTGTTGGTTATTGGAAGGACTGTCCAACACACCTCTTTGGCCTTGAAAAAAGAACACACAACACTGGAGTTACAGCTGATGTTCTATTTTTTCCATAGTAGAGCTTTTAATATCAATACATAAATTCAACCCTGGAAAATTCTACACTTATAGTGTATCTCTTTTACTGTGCGTATTTCCTTCTATGAAAACTGTACAAAAATGAAACACATACACATGGTTTTGTATTGTGAAAGAAGTTTCCTCACTTCCACTGGCTTTAGGACATGAAAAATGTCTCTCTCTTGTTCAAATCGAGGTCAAGGTCCTGGACTCCTGAAGAACCCTTTAAACAAAGGCTTACCTTCTCTACAATATGGAAGAACTGATGTAATGAAAGAGACAAGGGCACTACCTCCATTCATTGCTATACTGGATAGATTTTTGTATAGGGTTTTGTATTTGTATTTTAGGGTTTTAAAAGAAACACACAGCTATGACAAGAGTAATCTTTGAATGTCCATTATGATACAACACAAACCTTTTCAGGTGATTCCTTGACATCAAAACCCCACACAATTTATTTTAAAGGAAGCAAGATATAAATACTAAATATTGTGTGCAGGTAGCTAACATGAAATAGGTAATGTTTAAACAGTAACACCACTTCATTTGTGTTACATTAATGTTAGCAACGGAGATATTTGATAAGCATAATAGTTAGCTGACACTTCCGTTAACTATAGCATCATTATTACAGGTCGTACCAATTTAGTAACTTCACCTTTGCCAGCTTTGACAATTAGCAAGCTAATGCTACTTAGCTTGAGTTGTGTACTTGCCTTGAAGCTGCAACTTATTGGTAGTCTGACTCACCAGATGCATTCTGCTAGTATAAGTCCTGCCATTGGTCGCTTGCTTCAAATGGCATCATGGCGTTTGCGTCTACATTTTCAAAGTCCCTAAGTTTGTGATTGGTTTAATGAAATGCAAACTGGGCAGGGCGTTTTTTTTCCCCCTATAGCAGAATGTGTATGTGTGAAGCCAAACCTTTCTCCAGCCTTTTTTGAGTGCAGTGGAGAGAGGTCTGGCTACATGAGACAAACTTGTTGGTAACCCACCATTGTTCTCGTGCCATGAATGTGGATGGTCCTTTTTTCTCCCTTGAAGTTAGCCCCTACTGCTGGTTATTTACGTCCTCACTTCTCACCCTCTCTTCCAAAATGTCAAAAAATTCCTCGCTGGCTTCTCTGTAGTTTCTTCTCACCTTACCTGATCCACCCTACCCACCCCACCGCCCAACATGTTCACACTCGTCACTTCTGATTGACTGCAGTCATTCCTGATTCAACCATGTCAATTCTTTCATGCTGTTTGATACAAGAAATCAAGACTTTGGACACAGGAGTTGTGGAACTATAATAACAGTCATCATCTGTGAAATTACAGTAATTATGGCTGTTTCAAGGATTAAAAACTGTATTTTAACAGTTTACCAATGCATGTTATACACTGATGAAAACATATTAATTCACCATTTTTGTTGAGAAAACGTCCATAATTATACAAGTTATGAGATAACGGTCAAATAAATCTATGTAAAATTACAGAACCAATACTTCTTCTTCTGTTATTTGTTACTAATTTTACCTTAATTTTAGAACTGTTTACAACATTAAACTTGAATTTAACACTGTAATCTATTAAATTAAAAGTATAAGTATAATTTTATATTTTCATTAATATATTCATGTATTTAAAGAATATAGAAAAAACATATAAACTGTTTTCTATATAATTTGTATATGTATTTTTAATTATGTAAAGTGAGGGTGAAGTGAAGGAAGGATTTCACTGAATTTAGTGGTAATCATGAGCACCTTTTGCCAGTGTTACTGATGGATTTACATTTTAGACTGAATCAGTTTACTGAGTATTGATTTTGATAGACTGTATAAAATGTTGTATATTAACTCTTTCCCCACCAGCGTTTTTTAATAAAGTTGCCAGCCAGCAGCAGCATTTTTAACAAAAGTCACAGATTTTTCAGTACCCATGGAATATTGAGTTTTATGAATTATTAACATGGAATATATCAAAAGAAAGAGCAGTTTCAGACACAAAAAAATCATTTTGTTCGAGCTTCATTCATTCTTTTTTTATGAGTACTTGAATGTTGGTTGGTTGCATCAAAAAAATCCACTTTTCAGACAAAAAAATGGAGAAAACTGTTTTTGTGAAAAAGAAATTTTTAAGCAGAATATAGTCTTTCATTTTTATTTTTATGTTTTTTATCACTTCATATTAAATGCGTGACATCACTGTCACCAGTGTGGTTAACAGGTGTGTGTGCCCCAAAACACTCTGTCCGAGAGGCCCGGGGGTTGGAGCGCTCTCTGCTCTGGCTGTGGTGTAGGTCCCTGGGGGCTGCAGTGCAAGCAGCCTCACTGTGTCCCGGCTGCTGTGGAGGTCCGGGGGCTGCGGTGTGAACAGCCTCGCTGTGTCCCGCCTGCTGTGGAGGTCCGGGGGCTGCGGTGTGAACAGCCTCGCTGTGTCCCGCCTGCTGTGGAGGTCCGGGGGCTGCGGTGTGAACAGCCCCACTCTGTGGCCGGCCTCTGTGGCTGAGTTATGATGCTCTCTGACCTGCAGATCTGCAGCTGAGCACCGATATTTTCATGCTAGATAAGACCATCTTCTTCTGCTGCTGCTCACTTCCAGTGGTTCCCTTCTTCTTCACGTGACAGTTTCTTGACAGATGATCTGTCACAGGGTCCCCTACCCACTCGCAGTGAAAACAGACAACACAATTGACAAGATATCTCGTCAATTGGGGGGGAGGGGGGTGTTAAAAGACAAAAATAGTTACTAGGTACAGTAGGTCATAAAATCGGTGCTGCACGCCTGGAACACTTTACCACACACATTAATACTTGTAGTACTTTTTCTGCTCTAACTGTACTCTCGACATCATTGCAAAAGAAGTGATGATTCCTCGAGATTAAATTAAGGTTGAATGAATACATGAAAAAAAATATGTGCGGTAATAATCTGACTTTAAACATATCATCAGTTTGGACAGTCAGTAAAAACAAATAAGACCATTCCTATGAAATTGCTGCATGATCTGGAAAAAAAACAGAGGGATGATACAGTTGTAGAGAAGAGACCACACTGTGTGTTAGATGTGATGAGAATGAAAGTGTAACAGAGCCTCTGTGTCACATTACACTCACAAAGCATTTGTTAAAAGTGGTCTCAAAAGGTCAGAGTCTTGGCACAGAGTTCGTCCTCATGATCATCATGCTGCTCCGTAAGGCAACAATCTGTTAACAGCAGCTTCAAACCTCATACCGTCCAGTAATCCTAAGGTCAGCCGTGCGTGTCCTGTCACAGGTTGATCTCCTCTGGCAAATCAGCTGACCCCGCTATCCTCGACATGTAGCACTCACCCGCATATATACACCCCACCCCCCCATGTTAGGTCCGGGAGATATCGAACACTTAATAAAACACACGCTCTCGGGCTCAAATGTCACCGTCCTAAGCAGATCTCTGTCAATACCTCCCTGACCTTTCTCTGTGTTTAACTTTGTAGGATATCAGGCTTAGTGGTGCAGCAGAATGGAAGGCACACAGAGGAGTCGTGCTGTGTAAGAAGGGGAGGAGGGGAGGTTTGTGCCGGAGTCATGTGAAGCATTGAAAGGCATGGCGTGGCCTTATACAAGACCTGAAATAGCAGGCCACTCTCAGCCTCCAACAGCCCAATTATCATTCAATCTGAGGCCCAGTCCACACGTACACGGGTATTTTTTAAAAACAGTGTTCTAAAACCAAATGATTTCCATCCAGACAGGCATTTTAGACCCATTAAAAGAAAAAACTCTGCACATATTTACATAATAATCACATGAAAATTCACCTACACCGGGCATGCACATGCTGGTATAAAGAAGAAGCAGACTGTAATGATGAGCAAAGGAAACGTGACTGCTGCTCACATTATCCACCCGGTTTTATTAATTATATTTTCAACAGCATGCGTTTTTGTCTCTTTTCCATCATTGGACTTTCAGTGTCGTGTTGTGTCTTTCTAAATATGCGCTTCAATTTCCAGGTCCCATAAAGTCAATAGGTTGTAATAACCAAGTAATATATTTGAAATTTCTTTAAAATTACCTCCAAATTACCCCCAGATTGCATGGTTAATTATGTGATTATTAGCAAGTACCGTTGTTGAGGATATAAGGTTCTAACTGGAACCACAAACTGCCAGGAAACAACTGTCATTTATTGTTGTTCAGGTGTGATGATGAATGCTGACTGATCTGATGTGTGTCAGGATGTTTGCTGTGGTTCTAAACAAAGAGAAATCAGTTATAATATTTGCAAAACAAGTCACTGAATCATAAATCTGGTCTTTAAATTGTTTCACGTTGAAGAACAATAAATGTTGAATAATAATTAGCTGGACATGTACTGAAATATAATATGAACAAATTAAATCAATCAAACTTTATCAAACATTGATCGAATGAGTCAAATGTCCTTAACTTCAATTCAGTTGTGTCAAAAGAAATGTTACTTACATTGATAGATTCTCAAAAGACACACAACAGACACCATCACTCACAAACTCAGGTAGAATGGAAGTACTTGGAGACAAAGATAAGGATGTGTGGTCTCAGCCCTCTACTTGTAGACTTGGATGTGGGAGAAGCTACCAAATGTAGGTGAAACTGAGGTGAGCAGACTTGCAGTTTCTGACAACCATTTTCATGGAGTTGGTGTAATTACAAAGCTACAAATTGGAAAATTACCTGCAAATTACCCCCAGATTTCATGGTAAGTATGTGATAATTCGCAACTATCGATTTAATGCAAGACGGTGGCTTTGTAAAAACCACCAACTGCATGAAAAAATGCTACTTGCTAATCATCACATACTTATACATGAAACTTGGGGGCAATTTCAGGATCATTTCTAAGAAATTTCAAATATATAGTATAATATAGTTACTTGGTAATTACCATCTACTACATGAATAGAAATACTTTATTAATCCCCAAGGGGATGGGGATGTGGACTTCTTAAAGTCTGAGTAAAGTGGCAATAAATGTGTGTTCTGAGTTTGACACACCACAGAAACCTGTGTTATTAATCACCCAGCCAAATTTGAATGATTAAAAAAACTGCTAAGCATGTAAAATTAGGTCTCAAAATAATGAAAAAATGATCAGTTTTCTCTGCTATAAGACGCTGGGGGGCATGATCGCTGAAGGCGCTGAAACAAGGAGGAGACGCTGGCAGCCTCATTGTACTGACCAAGCCCTACTCGTTTGAGCCATCAGAGCCAGACACTGACCTACATGATGATCAGTCTCGTTCCTCACAGTCTGCATCAGAATGGTCATTTATTTATTCCATTTATAAACACACAAGGCAACTTTTACTCTCTTTGGTGTGCACATAATCCCGCCGGCATCACCGCCCGCGGCATAATGACGAGACCACAGATATGCCCATTTCTAACATGTTGAACTACAACAATCTCGTGAGAATTTCACAAATAAAGGGTTCCCTTCCAGACACAACCAAAGAAAACCATTTTAGGGTTTCCCTAACTCTATAACACAACATTAAAAGCAGACAACCATCTCGCCAGTGAACATAACGCATGACGAAATGTGAACAGTCAGGTTGGCTCATAAGATTTGTGAATCATATAGTTTATGAACTTAAGCTATTTCCAGAGCTAATGTTAGTTAGCCGTTATCAGGCAGACAGGTCGTAGCAGTTGTGGTGCTGTGCTTTGCCTCTCTGCACCCTACCTCGCAGTGAGTCCGGGATTAATTTCTTATCATGTGAAGGCCCCTTAAATAAAGTCACCAAGCTGCTACTCTGCACATTGTGGCATCCAGGGAACACGCATACATGTGGTGGATGAGGCATAACTGGTTAGACAGCAAGCAGCAAACTATCATCAGCTTTATCTGTGATTCGCGAGCGAGCAGGAGAACCACCGAGGATACTGCGCTGTCCGTTTTTATATCACTGGAGCAGCAGGGGCGGGGTTATGCTAATGGAAGCTGTGATACATAGCACCTGCGTAGCACGGCTTCCATTTTCAGAGCCGCCCACAAAATCCTGAACACAGAAATCTTGAAACACAATCTGAAGTCTAGCTTCACAATTCAATTCTAAATAGTTAGGAGGCTTTTTACACGTTTTGAGCAATACATTTATGACCTATATAATGTGTTTAGAAGAAAATGGCCAAATTCCCTTTACACGGTCTTTAAGTTTGAATGGCTTGGCTACACAACATAACATCAGATACAAGTTCACATTTAGCCAATAATGCTAATAGCCTACATACACATGTGCTCTTGTAGTTGGGCTCATTGACATATTTTAGAAATGGACAAGAGAGCTCCCCAAAAGTGAAGCCAAAGCCGCTAAACATGAACAGAAATACAATTTTACAAGTGATGTTCGATAACGTCTAAAATGAAGAAAATAACAGCAAACTAATCAACACTGTTATAAACTATCAAACTTTTATATGAAATGTACTCGTAGTCACACAACACCTGTACACTAGATGTAGACAATACCACAGAACTAACAGCAGTAGCAATTCAGGGCCAGAATATCAATATTGACACAGATACCTACACTTTTTATTATTAAAAGTGGTTTATGTATCGTAGGGGAGAGCAGAGTGTCATTATTTATGAGGTAAATGCATCATAAATTGGCAAAATCTGCCTAAATATTGGAATCATTTCAGTTACACTAAAAGGTTATTTTATTCAACCATTTTCATATTTCAGCTTTGAGGTATATTATTATTTTCACTTCCATTAAAATAAGTAATTTAGATAAGTTTCTATGGGCTGGATATATTATTTGTCTGAAAATATATATTTAACTGGTCTGCTAAAGTAACAGCTATTGATGAGGAATTACAGTTTGAACATATAACTCTAACCAATGCTGGAAATTGGTTTTTGACTAAAATATTAATTTAACTAATATATATGTGGATATTTGTAGAGAAAAGCCATCACACGTCTTCAGTCACAGCTGAGAAACAGCTCTAAACAAAGTTCCTCTTTTGTTTAGCAAAAGTTGTGCTTGTGTTTTGTCAAATTAATTGGTCAAATGATTAATTGATTAATTGATCAAATTGATTAATTAGTAATTATAATATTTTTGCTCTGCTGTTCTGCCCAGTGGTCATGGCTGCCTCTCAAAACCTGTCTGCTATTGTTTTATTTTTTTTGTGTGTGTGTGTAATTTGTAATTAGTTACTTAGTTACTTAATTTACTTACTTCCCTGCCTATCTTTTGGTCTCCAGAAGATGGTGATGGCCTTACAGACTTGCTGAATGATGACACTGAAACAACTTGCTGCGATAGTCTCCCATTGTGCAGAATAGTCAATTTAAACAAATGACATAGCAGCGCACACTGACGTCACACAAAGGAGACAATGGCACATACTCCAAGCCAAATACGTTAGTTTCCCTGTTTAAATATCTTTACATTTGAATTTTCAAAAAGCTCAGTTTCTAGCAGTGACAGACTTGTACCGTCTGAGGGGCGGGGGCAAAGAAAAATAAAAAGGTCATCGGGTGCATACGGTTTGTCACCGGCACACTGACAGTCATGATGCCCTTTATCACGTTTTGTCCACTGGAAAAGCCACTCTAGAGGACACTTTAGCACGTGTTGTCCATTTGAAGGGCACTCTAGAATGTACTTTACTACATTTCCTCCACGGGAGGGGCCCCCTGGTGGGCATTTTATCATGTTTTGTCCATTCAAAGGGCACTCTAGAAGGCACTTGACTGCATTTTCCCCACTGAAAGAAGACCCCAGTTGCCACTTTACCACATTTTCTAACACTGGAAGGGCACCCTAATGGGCAGTTTATTTATTATGTTGTCTGTGACATTGGGTCTCTCCAGAGGGTATTGGTCATGTTTTATTCACCACAGGGGCATCCAAGGGGACGCTCTGGGGGCACTAGGAGCGGTGATCATTCCCCATGCCCCTCCTCGAGTCCACCAGTGGTTTATAGTGACCTAAAACCCTGTTTGTGTGTGGACAAAAGGCCAAAATACACACAAAAAAAGAAAAAAAAACCCTCATCCTTACAAACACTGGTGTATGTGTGGGAAGGTCCTGAGTGTGTTAGAATCATCAGCGTAGAGCCACAATAAGCTGACATGACGACTTGAACCTACTGAACAAATGTTTTACCATCCACTCTCTATTTTACACCCAGTGTGACTTACTAAGTGACGTCAGTGCCTTGTCATTGTCACTTTAGAAGAAATTAAGGAGCACACCAACATTCTCCCAGTTTTTCTTTTTTATATTTAAGCAGAGTTTTAGCAGAAAGTCCATTTCCAGAGAATCCAATTATCAGAAATGAAAATGAATGATTGCTTCCACCTATTTCCATGCTGCAGAAATGAAATACAAAATGGAAAAGGCAGAACTGAGTAAAAGCTTATCTTTGTCTTTTTGAGAGATGGTTTCACTCTGCTGTGTTTTTTTTTTCTGTCTCGCTTTTTATTGTGGTCGGCGTAGCAACAGGCTGCTGTCTTTCAGAATAACTTTATTCAAACACAAAAAAAATTAGCAGAAGACTTGCAGTGGCACAGATCGTACTGACAGCTTGTACCTCCCGACACGCTCAGGATTAAACAGAGGAGATCATATGAAGGCATATTCTCACTTTTTTTTTTTTTCTTCAAGATCGGTTGTGCGTCTTTGTGGTGCATCGTGACATTTACATCGCTGCATACATTTAATTAATTGTGACAGTAAAACTGCGTTGGGGGTCGAATAATTATCTCATTAATTCTTTGTTTGTCTCAGCGTGGTGTGGCATCAGGCTCTGTGGAGACAATAGTCTGCTGTCTGTTTGCAGAGCCAGAGGATTTGAGAATGGCAAATGTTATTGATCTGTGTGTGTCTGCAGGAGGTATAGAAAATAATATCAAAATGTCAGAAGAAAGCGTTTTAACTTTGAAATTCACTCCACTGTATCGTTGTTTCACTTTGTTACCATTAAAGTTCCCACGAAACGACTAAACAAGTGTCTGTTGCTTACGTGTTTACAGTAAGGGAGGGGCTTGTCACCTGCATCGATTGGCGTACAGTACTGCTGTATATTACCTCTCTCCTCTAATACTACCACCATTCAACTAAAGCAGTCCATGGATGCAGGAACAGTACATGACCCATAGGTCTTAATTTAGGAAAAATTATGAATGGTAGTCTATGGTGAGAGACAAATTATTTTTGATTTCATTTGAATTTTGCCACAGAACTCACATATGATGTTTGTCAATTTAGAAGATACTTTTACAAGTCAATAAAGTCTGTGAAAATTGTGGTAGGTTTGTTATACTTTAGTTTTATGTGACGCTTAGTTCTTCATCTCTTGTCTCGAATGACGTACATCATCAGCACCAATCTCTCTGCCTCTTGTAAAGCTGGATTTATTGTTTGCCTGCACACCACAAAAATGACATCATATCTTGTCGGCTCGGGTCGGGACCAACCAGTAAAAATTCAGAAGTGCACAACGAAGCGACGCGACACCTCTTTTGTAGCCTTTGCACACTGGCCGACACAAGACATGGCATTATTTTTGTTACATGCTGGTCACACTATTGTGACCATAAATCCAGTTTACTGTTATCCTGCCTAAAGTGTTTTACCCAGTCACTCCTGGTCCTTTAATCAGCCTTGAAAAGAAAGAACAAATAAGATCTGTTGCTAGCTTGAGTGGCTAATGTTAGCTTTGGAGGGAGAAAATCATGACATCACTTATGTGACTTCTGGGTGTTTAGTCTTTCTAATCTTTTAAATTAACAAATAAAATATGTGTCATTTGTGGCACAAACAGGATTTGAAAAAAAAAATTGTCTCTCGCCATTAACTACAGCGCATATTTTTTCTGATGTTAGATCCCACGGTGGTCCACTGCAAGGGGTGTGGCTTCACCTCACTATTAGTTCCAAGTGAAGACGGTCATCAGACCAGAACCAAAACGGCCTCTGAGGCCAAGGGAGGCCAGTTTGATGACAGGAAATAGGCTACAGTACCGGGGTGGTTTTCTTGCTGGGATTGGCTCCCAGCATGCTGGGGCTGAATCACGGATAACTGAGCCAATGGCAGTTTGCAGTTAGCTAACTTACTTAAGCATCCATCAGAAAATTCCGTTATTGATGCAGCCCGTGTTCACTGGGAGGCTGCTGAGCCCAGTTCAGTTGGCCACTAATGGCAGCTAACAGTTACTGTAAGCTAAAGCCATCTGTCCTTGAGGAAGGTTCTGTAATTAAATAACCGAGAGTTGAAGCTGAGTAGACAGACATCAGAGGGGAAAAGTTGTGCTTTTGTACAGAGAGGTCCTTCCCCAGAAACATTCCACTACTGTCAATAGAGAGATGATAATTTCCTAAAACACGAAAGTCTAGTTTAGTCTAGTTTTATGTGAAACCACTTACTGAACTACATCTCTCATCTCACACAATATACTGTATATCATCAACACTGATCCCGCTGCCCCTTTCAACGTTATCTTACCTGAAGTGTTTCATCCAGCGACTCCTGGTCCTTTTATCAGTCGGGGAGCAAAAGTTCGAGTAAGACTCATCGCCGCTGTGACTACATCTGGTACAAAAACACACAGGCATCGTAGCTTCAGCAGCTAACGTTAGCTTTTGGAGGGAGAAAGTCATGACGTCACTTACCCAACTTCTGGGTGTGTAGTCTTTCTAATTTTGTATCTTCACGATCTGATACTGTATTTACTTGATACCTTACAATGATCTGCGACTTTATTGACTTGTGAAATACCCCTGAGTGCAGGATGAGGCAGCAACCATTTTTAATCATTTTCCAGAATAAGACTAACTGATACACTTTAATAAAATAACAGAGACTACTACTGCTAATAAGATACTTTTACTTTTTGTCATTGTTGGGTGAGATACTGGTGCATAGATGATGTATAGTGCAATACATGCGTGATAGACTTTGACATTGATTTGGACATAATAGGAACTTGGAAATCAGCACTGCTCCTTTTCATTTGAAATAATTTTGCACTTTTTCACAGATTTATGTGCAGTGTCGTGTGCTTTGAAACCGACTGCCTATTTAAAGATGTTAATATACAACATATGCTGCTAAATGCCATTCCAAATGATGTGACATTTATTAATAACACTTTTGGCAATTATATTGCTTATACCTTCAGAGTTCCAGACACGTTTGTTTTTTTGTTTTGTTTTGTATTATTATTTATTTTTCTCTCTCCCATTTCTATGTGTCTGCTACTGTTTAAAGGGACTGATTTAGCATTTTCAATTAGGCTATATAATTAAGAAAGAAATGTCATGGTGACACCTGCACCGTTATCCTCCTACCTATTTGTTCAGGAGCAAACAAGTCCTCATACCTGTAAAGTCACATAATATGTCATTCATTTTTGCTTTTTAAAACACGCCATGTGAGTGCTTTCTGAGCTGACATCTTTACAGTAAGGGCACGCGTCACGTGATCTGCCGTTGCTATGGTTACAGTAAGGTTAGGGGTGTGGGATCATTTCTCACAGAAAAAGCAAAAGGTAAAGAGAAGAAGGGACACTGACATTTACAGTTTGTCAGTGTAACTTTTGCTGAAGTCTAATCTTCTTAGTTAGCTACAGTCACTTTGTTAGCATTTCAGCCCTGTGTTGCATTCAGTGGCACCGGTCAGGACAGATTCTTTTTAAGCAGACACTCTCAGAATTTTAAATAAAAATAATTTTGTTTTAGCCTAGTCTTTTATTGTTTAATATTTCTGCTTTTTTACCTAATGAAATCCATAACTATAACTAGATACTTAGAAAATACTCCCAGACCTTCATCAAAGAGGCACTTGACTGAGGAGTGATGGCTCAAATCTGTAACTCCAGAAACATAATTGCAGAATTCAGTCCTCAGCAGGAAATATCATCTATAACCAGTTTTGATGCTAGTATGCAGTTGCATCCTGATTGTGCATTGTGACACCTGTGGTTACTGGTGGCAACAGCAGATGCAGTTTAAAACTACTGGTCACAGAATTCGGAGGCGATTCTCGTTTGCTGATTGTTAAAGAAGTCAGACAATAATTGGCCTTTTTCCATCATTCTGTGAGCAACCGTGATCTAATTTTATGCTGTACAGTGCATGAGTCTGTGAACAGCAGGGCACAGAAGAAAGGAGTTGATACTTCGCCAAGAAGTCAGAGGAGTGCAGCCTGTCGCCCGCAGCTCTTTATCTAGCAGCTCACTGTGGCTGCTCCTTCTTATTCCATTATTATTCCATCCATTCCTGCAATATTTCAATCTGATCCACTGTCAAGAAATGCATTGACTTGTTTTGTAGACGTATTTTTGATGAACAACAGAGGTAAAGCTAAGCTTACTGACGAAGACATTGCAGTTTGTGTGACTACACATAATAAAAGTCAACCATTGTTTCATCAGTTTCATGCTTTTAATGTGAAGCTTCAGAAGCAGGAAAAGTTTGGTTCGCATTACAGCCAGTTCCTAATACTACAGTGATATAAATATGGCCACCATGGAAAGCTTTGGCGCGCATGATGTGCACAGTTGACAATCCCTGCAGTGGAGACTAAACAGGAAATGAGGAAAGACAGGGAGAGGCTACAGCCTTTTGCCACTCTCGAACTTGGACATTGCAATTGCTTAACTCAAACATTTTTTATGTCCACCCTGTCCTTCCTAAGAAATTTTGTGATGCTATAATGTATGACAATCTCCACCTTGCTCCTAAAAGACAACAGCCATGATTTATAAGACTTTAATTTTCAGGAAATATAAACAAGGCCTGCTTTTTCATTTTTTGGGGGGCAGCTTTTATGGCTTTATTCTGTAGGACAGCTGAAGATATGATATGCAGCAAAGGGCAGCATGCAGGAGTTTGAACCCACAGCAGCTGCAGAGGACTGACAGCTTCAGTACATGGTGCGCACAGTGTATGTTTTTTTTTTTTTTCAACTGAGTCTAATTCCTTAGATCTTGGAAAAATACAGCACTTGGCCAATTAAAGGTACCCTGGGGAGCCGTTGACCTTCGGTAGGACAATGGAGCAGTGTTTATAAGAATGAGTCTCTGGATTGTATCATCATGCGCACAAAGACGTACATGCACTCAAGCGGCCCTTGGGCGACATAATAGAGATGCCCTTACTCCAGAAAAAATATCAACGGTAGTCTTTGTTGAGAGACCAATCATTTTTTTGTTCCTGTTTCAATTGTGTCCTGAATTACATATATGATGTTTGTCAATTTAAATGATAATTTTACAAGACATGAAAGTCACAATTTGTGGTGAGTTTGTCAGCATTAGGTTTATATATGTCACCAACACCAAAGTCGCTGTCACTTGTAAATCGCTTGTAATGTTATCTTACCAGACGTGTTTTATCCAGCAACT
The DNA here is from genome assembly GCA_027495735.1 of Lutjanus campechanus. Classification (NCBI taxonomy): domain Eukaryota; kingdom Metazoa; phylum Chordata; class Actinopteri; order Lutjaniformes; family Lutjanidae; genus Lutjanus; species Lutjanus campechanus. The sequence goes on from JAJHUR010090643.1 coordinate 14,956, forward strand.
CCTGGTGCTTTTATCAGCCGGGACGTCCCGATACAAAAACACGCAGCCAACAAGCTAATGTTAGCTTTTGGAGGAAGAAAGTCATGACATCACTTACACAACCGCTGGGTGTGTAGTTTTTCTAATCACACATCTTCACAGTCTTATTCCTCAACAGTTTTATGAAAAAATGTGACTTTCTTGACTTAAAAAAAAAGCTGCCACTCGCCATCGACTACCATTCATATTTTTTATTGAAGTAAGGTCCCATGGTGGTAGGGGCATTACACTCCTTTCTATAGACGAATCCGGACACTGCTTTGTGTGTTCCGCCATCTTATGGTGCCGCCATTGCCGCTGCGGCACGTTGTGTCCGTCACTTACAGTGTCTGCTGGTTGGGTCTCGGTAGGGAACCCCAATTTTGAGAGACTCTTGCGTGATTGTTCATGGTTTCGGTCAAAATGTTCACAGTCATTTAGCTCAGTTGGTAGAGCATCCGTCCCATGTATGGAGGCTGTCAGTCCTCTGCAGGGACCGCTGGTTCGACTTCCGCCTATAGCCTTTTGCTGCGTGTCATCCCCACTCTCACTGCCCCCTTTCCTGTCTACTCTTCAGCTGTACAATATAATAAAGGCATAAAAGCCCAAAAAATATAACTAAAATTTTTAAAAAAAAGTTCACTCTTGTAAGGTCTTGCGGATGCCAACCACGTTTAAAATCCAACGAATGAGAAGAGAAAAAAAAGAAGAAGAAAAAGAGCTTGCGGATCTGGGGTTCCTTTCTAGACACCGTGTCTGCTGTTGCTTGCTAACAGTAACATAATAGTAGATAATCGGGTTGATGATGTTAAACAGCGTCTCTCAGTAACTGATGAACGTACCTTTTAGAATGACGGTTAGACGCTAAAATATGGACCACCTCTGTCCCATTTAAGTGATGAAGTACTGTGTAATATATATTAAAAATTGTGTATGAATTCACATTTTTCATCAGGTATTCAAGCTTTTCAGGAACAAAGTTCTTTTCTGTTAATAATTTTGATCCACTGTGACTCATGGTGGTCCTCTGTGCGCTCTGTGAATCTCTGTAGGATTGAATGTTTGGTCTCAGACAGCAGCGCTCGTTATGAAGTAAAGGTTTGTGTATTTAATATTCCGTTTGAAGCTGAAATTAGACACGACTGTTGGAGCAGCCGAACCGCACGGGTTTTTTCCCGACTTCCTAGACGCAGCTGTCAAAAGTAACGTTACATAAAAAGTAAGTGTAAAAGTAGAAAATAGTAAACTTCTTATGACGGCTCGCATTAATTCGCGCTCAAACTGGAGGGAGACGCCAACGCAGCAGTGGCAGCTTGTTAACTTCTGGTACTTCTGGTACATGCTGGATGCATCTGTATGCGGCTGGTTTGATTGACGTTTGGTGGCAATAACATGGAGAAAAATGTAGCAACAACCTGTCTACAGGAGCAACCATGGACTTAAATAGTGCAAGGTTTTAAATACTTTAAGAACTGGCTTTCCAAGTGTTTTTATGAGGAAAGAAATGCATTTGCAAACACATTTGTCAGGCCTCAACGTATGTTGACAAGAAAACTCTACAGGAAACTTTTGTTCACTTGCTTTCACAACTCTGTCAGTCACCTGACCGCTTACCCACGTTTCTGCACAGCAGTTCTCAGTTCAGTCATCAGCCCCATTTAAATGGACAGCAGTTCACCGTTCTCGCGTGTGATATTGTTCCTGTCTCCACACAGCCATTTCTGCTTTCTTTTCTGTCCCTTTATAAAGTGTCTCAGGAACGTTTAATCTGCTATTAGGTTTTAAACTCCTTTTACAAGCATTATTGAACCATGACCAAACATTCAAGCATTTTTAAAGCCCCCTGACAGTGGGAGTCATTGACTTACCTGGAGACAGTAAAAAAAAAAAGAGCTTTTCCACCAAAACAAAGATAAATCCTTTGACTGTACTTAAGCCAGTTCATTCCACGCTGCTTCGCTGCTAAAACCCAGGCTTCAGTTACAGATGCTATGACTGGAAGGTTGCTTTTCAGGAAATTTAAAGAAGGCTTGTTTTAAGAGTTGATGACCAGTGCAGTTTTTTTTTTTTTTTTTTCTGGTGATAACATCTCACTTGAAAAGTCAAGCTCCTCAGACGTTGAAAAATTAAACACTTGGCCAAGTAAATGTGCCCTGTGGAGTTGTTCGCCTCTAGTAGCACAATGGAGCAATATTTTTTAAGAATCGAGCCTGGTTTTGTTTGTATCATTCACACACACACAATGATGCAGTAACTTAAGCAAGTGATGACATAATGCACATGTGGCTGATTTGACTGACAGTTGGTGGCAATAACACAGAAAAACGTTGCAATAAGCCTGTCAACAGGACTTAAATCTTTTAGAAATTGCCTTTGCAAGTGTTTTAAGAGGAGAGAAGTGTATTAAACACATTTGTCAGGCCTCAAGGATACACACAGTGTATGTCACCCCGTCTCAACAGCAAGCGAGTCATTCGCATTTTTCACCTGCACATATCACACAACAGTAAGGCTTTCATTTTTATCAACGCTGCTGTCTGCACCAGCTCAGTGCATCTCACGACTCAGCTGTGTGTGTCGGGTGTTAACGCAAGCTGTAAACGCAAGCGTTTATTTATCAAGTCGAATAAATGCAAGGCTGGTGCCCAGTAAAAACATATTGAATACATGCGTCATACATGTCCATGTTTGTAACCAAGGTGGAGCAGAATGTGTTCCACAGCCAGAGATCAGCTCACTCTGCTCCAGTTTAATCCCACAGAC
>JAJHUR010090643.1:23185-33370 GCA_027495735.1 Lutjanus campechanus
ATTGATTTTGAGTCATTTTTTCTATGAAAAAATTCTTCTCAGATGTGAATATTTTCTGGCTTCTTTACTCCTCTCTGACAGTAAACTGAATAACTTTTGGTTGTGGACAAAACAAGACATTTGAGGACGTCATCTTGGGCTTCTGGAAACACTGATCGATATTTTTGACCATTTTCTGACATTTTACGGACCAAACAACTAATTGATTAATTGAGACAATAATCGACTCATTAATTGATGATGAAAATAATCAGTTGCAGCACTAAAGTATGGCCTGTTATGTCTTCATACTGTACTATAAATCAAAGTGCAGCAGATATTTTTAGATGGGCCTTTTTAAGTGGCTAAAATACATTTTGCTGCTGACCCTGTCCACAGCTGTACACCACTGAGCTTCCATGCTGGTACTCTTTGCTTCTCCAAACTGTGTGTGTGTGTGTGTGTGTGTGTGTGTGTGTGACGACTGCCATCTACTCCAGTAAATACACTGATTATGGCTAAAGACCTCAGACAACCCCACTTTAAATAATTAACATCTGTTCAAGCCCAGGAAACGCTCTGACAATTACTGGGGTGGATTAAATCTTAACACCACAATCTCATAAAAGGTTAATATGGCTGACTCCTCGCAGGTTGAGTGTTTTTGGATTACGGATTATGAGGATTACCTCTTGTACCTCTGCGACACCACCAACCCCTTCTGATCATTTGGACGTCTCAGAAGTGTTTCGTAAAAAAACAAAACAAAAAAACCCCGCATAAATCCGGGAAGGGGAAAGATCAAGCTCGGTGCCAAAAGGAAGTCATTTTACTTATCATGAAGTCACGAGCTGTTTTGTCTGACAGGGTGGATGGGTGCTAAATGTTGTATGTAACACCCCGCAGGAGTGTTGTGACTGGACCGGAGACACATCTCACATTAACGCATTAACTTTAGCGCTAATGTCGCTTCAATGTGAGAATGTCATTTTCCTAATAAGTGACATTACAGTGCTGCATGTTCAGCCTGACATAATGCTGTTACCTCTGAGTTTTATTAATTCCATTGAGGGAAACTGGTCAGTATAGTTCCGCCGAACTGACAGGAAGTGATTAGCCCGTGATGTTAATTCAAAAGGCATTACACATTCCCCTCAGGTAAGCCCACCAGGAAGTCGCTTTAGCAGTAGAGGGCACCGCCATGTCACGCAATATGACACAAATGAATTAATGAACTGCTTAATTAGAAGGAATATACAGCTCATATTTGCCGCTGTGTTTTCACAGTCTAGCACTCATGAGACACCTGACAGGCTGCGACTTGCTGTAACAAGCCCAGAGGAGATGGAGCGTGACTGGCTGTGACACTGTAATGCGGCGCGTCATGCCAAAGGTTGCGCCCTCTCTGTCCTTGCCGGCGTCACACGTGTCGACCAAAGCGGCCCTCTTCCTGTAACATGTGGCGTGGCACATTACACGGGCCATTGGTTTTTGTCTGAGCAGCCGCCCGCGCTATGTCGTCCTATATTTTGCCCTTGTTTGGATCAATCAGCCGTTCTTAATGCTGTTGTTTCTTTTTCCGCTGTTTTATTTTGGGAAGTTGTTCTTGTGGTTTGTCTTTAAAGATGTAACCTGGATTCAATTTGAGCAACAGTTCTTCTTTGTTCCTACACTGTGACAATGACCTCTTTAAAATATAAAGTGTCCCTTTACGACGACGTCCCTGTGCCCAGATGTCCACATGAAATCAAGGACAAGATCAATGATATTAGCAGGCGTCTCTTATCTTCACTTAGGTTCTTAATGATAGCTCAAAAATATTTGTTTTGGTGTTACATTTTTAGCAGTCCATCCTTTTCTTTAGTGTCTTCACCTTAATTAGTCGGTCCTATCTGTATCTTTGTTGCTGTTTTGGGTTCTGAATAATGTCTCCCATGTTCTCCCACTTTTTCTTCCAGCTGTGTTTCTTGTAGTCTCGGGCAGTGAGTCAGTTTTTCCCATTGTGTGGATTTCCTCTATGATCCTCCTATCCACTGGGCCTCATGCAGGAACCACTCGCACAAACAGATTTGTTCTGAAGCGGTGTGTACGAGTGATTTAAGAGAACTTGTGGCATTCACCAATTTTCTTGTGTTTTGAATTTTCTTTCGGTACGAACACGATTTCTGAGCGGTCCTGACCTGTCGCACAGTCATCTGCTGGTATCCAAACCAAAGTTTTTCACCTCTTTATTTCGCTTCTTTCGCAATACTGTTTTTAATGAATGAGCACTTCCTGACATATGGAGCAGGATAGCAGCCATATATGGTATTAATCGGGCGTTAATTGTGCTAATTTACGAGTCTCATGCACGTGCACTCAAATACACACAGGTGGATCATTTACATGGTTTTCTGAAGTTACAAGCGTTTGTTGAATCTGGCTTGGCGTGTTTGTACGAGCCCTTCGTACAAAAAAAAAAAAAAGTATGAGAAACTTAAGACAAGAATACAAAAATGTTCTTGCATGAGGCCCATCGTTCCTGTCAAGGGAGGCCAAATACTTATTTCTGACTCTTATATTCTCTTTACAGTCACTCCAGGAAGTTGCGATGTTGCGATTGCAACAATTCAAATTCAACCAGTCTCCATGAATTCTGTGCGACCTTGCAAATTCTGCTACTTTTCCACAAATTTGACTTTAATTTTGATTGATTTTAATTTTGTCATGGGTACTGAAGAACACATTTATCGACGCTCTGTGCACTTTTATTTTAGAATTCTGTGCATGATGTTTTTGAGTTCGAGCTCCAAAAAGTTTTTGCTTCTTTATAGGTGCACTAATTTATTGACACATAAAGCAGATTTTTTTTTTAAATCATTTTTGTAATTCTGAACCTTTTTGGTAAAGTTAGTTAGAACCCTGCGGACAGTACTTTTGTTCTCCCTGGAAAAGTTGCCTTTGATTGTTAATGAATTATACAAAAAAAAAACAAAGAAATCTTGGTCATCCAATTTAATTTTTCGAAAAACTGCTGTGAAATCAGCCATTTTAGGCCATAACAATCCCATAAAAGGCCTGCAAAATTCTGGAGGGACTGTCTTTAGTAAGGTTAAAAGTACAAAGGTAGATGTCGCTCGTGGGGATATCGTGCCCCAGTATATTTTGTATAATTTCATGTACAATTTTCCAAAACTTTTGAGGCATTTCCAAAATATATGAGTGGTCTACATCTGTTGCTTCACACTCTCTCCAACATAAAATTTGTACCTTTATATTTACTTTTGACCTTGGTCGTAATAAGAAAAACGGATCAAATTTTTCCAAGAGAATTCCCACCTTATCCATGAATTGGTGGATGTCTGATGAATTATCAACATTTCTTGCCAATGTGGACTCTCGTCCATGCAAGTCCCTCCTGTTCCTCCTCCGTATCCATTCTCAACAGTGCGAACATTAAGCCATTTCTGCTTAGTTTGACAGCTGAGTATTTATTGGTTTATTGTCCACACTGTGCAAACTAATTATGTTTTCTAATGCAACAACATTTTGTTTAAGATCTGAGTAGGTTTAGGGACAGAAAACATGTGTTCACAGTTCGGGAAAGATTGTAATTTGGGCTAAAATGATCACTCGTCAGATCTTTTATGAGAGCCAAAATGGCGGCTGCCTTGTTGCAGTCTTTCTCGTTTTACAACTAGAGTCACTAAAATATGCTTTTGACAACATTCTAAGTGAGAAATAGGCAATGTAATAACATAGTGATCCATATTTGATCAGTTGCGCCTCGTTTGACAGTTTGATCTGAGTTTTGTGAGGAGTGTGTGTCCACATCTTCATTGAAAACAACAAAGCATGCCTCTGTTTTGGTCTGAGATGCAGGTGCTCTGCAGCGACCTCTAGGGTAAATACTGTATATAGCACTTTTAAACATTGCATTTCTTTAGTCTAATCAAAAATTAAATTAGTTACATGTCTAACAGATGTATCTAATATCAAATCTTGCATTTTATCCATATCAAAATATTTTAAAAAGCTAAAAATGCGTTTTAAAAGTCACTCTGATTCTTTCTTTTTGGCAAAAAAGAAAGAAATATCAAATAACCTTTTTACAAAAGCCTCTATGAATAATCCAAGAGAGACTAAACTGTAATTTCCCAGCTTGAAATGTGTTATGGATAGGAAGCAGCTGTGCATACCTGGTTTATAATATTGATGTAATTCCAATATTCACCAAACAGTCCCCCAATCTAACTCTAAGTGGTTATTTAAGCTTGGTGAGATGAGACTAATATTGGATTTGACATTTCTCATGTCCGTGTATTAGCTTTTCACCACCGGCCCAAACTCGGTTTTGGCAGGTCCGTCCTCCTTTCATTCTCTTCGAATAAGCCATCTGCAAACGACAACTTGTTAAATAAATTAACTGCTGATTAGACCGCCGCGCTGATGCAGACATGTTTTGCATACTTTGTGTATATGAAAGACTCTTTGAATCGCTTTCTACCTCATTACCCTGTCACATCCCACGATTGATTGTTCTCACACGGAAGATCTTAGTGTGTTCAAGATGGCGGCATCTTGACATCTTTTTTTTTTGTGTGTGTGTGTGTTTTGTTTTGTTTTTGCTTTTTTAAATTATACATTTCACAAGCAGGTGCAGAGGATGTAAAAGCCTTGTTTCCAGTTATTTCAAAGTAATTGCTGTGTTTCTACCAAGTATCCTGTTATGCAAATGAAGGATGACAGATGTGTAGCTGATAATTACTTGCCATTGAATTCATGCCATGAGTGAACACTTCTCCTACAAAGGATGTGCTTAGTCAAACATAAGAAATAATAAAGGCTCTGACAACTTACATGATCTACGGCGACCAACAGTCGGCACAGAGGAGGCCGGCGGCGTTCCGCGCAGCTTCAATCCCCTTCGCAACTGTTTTTCTCCATTCCTGTCCAATTGTCATGAGCACAAACACGGAGCATTTATTTGCTCATAATGAGGTGTGTTGAAGTAATTAAGCTTGTTTAGACGGCACCTGTGTGTTATGAATAGAGAACCACAGAAACACGGTTGTTCTACGCGATGACAATGATATTAAATGTTAATGTCAACAATGTACAGATGCACAAATTTAAAGGGACAGTTCACCCCAAAATCAGAAATACACATTTTACCTCTTACCTGTTGTGCTGTTTATCCATTTCGATAGTTTTGGTGTGAGTTGCAGAGTTTTGGAGATATCAGCTGTAGAGATGTCTGCTTTCTCTTCAATATAATGGAACTAAATGGCACTCGTTTGTTGCTTTGTTTGTTGCTCAAAGCACCAAAACTACATTTGAAAATTCAATGTTTCCAAAATGCACCGCCCAGTTACTCAAGATTACACTTTGTTGTGCGCAGTTTCATGTTGGAACTACTTTCTTCTTCTGCAGGACAAAAGTAGTTCCTACATGAAACTGCTAACAGAAGGTCTGTTAGTAAGCAGAGGTAGGCCGGCACAGACAAACCTGCTGCCCAGAGAGGAGACGTTGTGTTCCTACTGTGACCAGGGTACGACAGAGACCGAGCTGCACTTCCTGACTCAGCGTAAACAGTACAAAGATATTAGAGAGCAATGTTTTACAAAAATAATAAAAAATATTCCCTGATTTCCCTTACCTAAGTGACTCTGAAAGACTTCCGGCCTTACTGAGTGAGAGGGAAGACTGCTGTAGACTAGCAGCGACCTCCGAAACTCTGTGGACCCCCTGTCCCACAAGACCAGCAATTAATGTTGCTTCTTAAAGATCACCTTTATTCACTTAACATGGAGCTAAAATTAATATGAATTATGTTAACTGTTCACCAGTAAGTGTCTGTTTATGAGTCATAAGGAATCATTAATTATCTTGTAGAAGGAGTAGATGTTTATAACGGTTAAATTGAGCAAAATGTTAATGGAGTTTGGCAGGCACTGAACTCCAACTCCAGAGTATTTTTAAAGCAGTGGGCTTTTGTTTTCAGGATAACAGGCTTAACTTTACATTGACTGACATCTAACAGTCTTATTAAAAGCAGATGAACTTACAGTGGAGGACTCGTCGCTTGTCTTGCGCTTGTGTAGGTTCAGGGCTCAGTGCTCCCAAATGGACACGTGTGCCAACGGCTGCGGTCACCATGGACGCGTATACCCTACTTTCTGGAGCCTGAGTTTCAGGTCTGGGAAGGATAAGACGGAGGGGGACAACTCAGATTGAATTTGGACTGCATTACCTATTCTGGAACACTAGGGTGTTACATATTTCACCTTTAAGTTAAAGTGCTACAGTACATATAACCTGCATGCTTGGTTGTATTTATTTATGGGCACCATGTTGCTTTAGAACAGCAACCTAAATAATGACGATAGTTATGAATAATTTGCTTAACTTTAATTTACTGATATTCCACACTTTATCTTGGTCTCGTAGTAACAGATTGATAAATAGATGGACTGTTATCAATGGAGGTAGTATGACAACTGCCCTAATTTCCAATTTATAAAACTGACTGTTCCTGTTTTGACCCAAAAATGTAATCTATGTGAGCTATGAATCCATCCATTCCTCTGCCTTTATGAAAAGAAAAGATAAATAGGTAAAGTGAAATAAAAGGCAAGACAAGGAAATTGTATAGTGCGCATATCATTACAGGCAAACTTAAATCTTTACAGTGTAAAACTAATAAAATTTTTCACCTCTTCCACCTTTTAGCTTTTATTTTAACATATTCATTTAGATTAATAATATTCCTTACCTGGAATTAAGTGAAGTTCAAAACTTTTATTTATATCAAAACAAAAAGAGGTTTTTATGCAAAAATAACCTTTATTAAGAACTCTAGGTAAACAGAATATAAATTTGGCATCCAGCCTATGACTTTGTGACTCCCCTCATAGAAACACTAAGCAGCAGGGAGTCAGGAGTGATGGTACCAGCATCCCTTCAAAAGAAACATGGACTCATAGCCTACAGGTGGATGCCGTGGTGGAGGTGGGGCTTTTGAAAAGCCACGATCAGCAGCAGCGGTGGCAGTGACTGACAGCTTGTGACAACATGGTTTTCGGGTTAGTGGCGTAGCAGCAGCCATGGCAACCAGAGGAGGAGCTGAGCACTGAAAGCTCAGGTACAACATGATTAAAAGGCTGCGCTGGATATACGCTGCGGTGAGAAGAGTGCAGAGGTGGACTGTCTGAACGAACTCTCAAGCTTTGCTTCATTTATTTCAGATTGGCATTCAACATTACGCTACTTCCACCTTTACCTCTGATAGACAGCAGGCATAATAGCTCAGCCACGAGGCACAGGAGATCCACGAAACCAACGCTGTCGTCACGGGCGGCTAGTTATAAGTAAAAATGTCGGGGTGCAAGATTAGTGACAGCCAGTATGGCAGGAAAATTGTCATTTAAAGAGATGTACTGAACACTTAAACATGTTATTAGAGCTCTGTAAACTAAACTGTATTACTGTACTGAGATGAAACACATCAGTGCTGGTGTTAATATTGACATTATTCAGGAAATTTATTTAAAAAAATCTGCATTTCATGGCTTTGAAATGACTCAAAACATCACCCTCTGTTTTGAAATCAACATTTAAAATAGCACATTAATGCCTTTTAATCAGAGCTGGACAACCAACCTCTCTCCCCATATATATTTTCAAATATATATCCTGATGAAGGACTCATCATTCACTGGAGTTTTTGCTCAGTATTTTTCACTTTAGGCACTTTTGAAGGCTGCAGAAGCTCCTCAGAACTGCATTCTGATGATAAACAGCAGTGTAAATGTACTGACACCCCCTCACAGACACACACACATTCCCGAAGAGAGCAACCTCTCTAAGCAGTTAGTGTTAGCTTGGCTAGCTACAACGCAGGTACAACACCGAAACGTTTTCGGTAACGCTTCAATTTCCAGGTCCCATAATTATTTGTAAATAGGTGGTAATTACAAAGTAATGTATTTGACATTTCTTAGAATTACCTCCTTAAATATATGATAATTAGCAAGTAACATTTTCATGTAGTTGGTGGTAATTACAAAGCAACATATTTTAGATTTCTCTGAATTTACCCGCAAATTACCCCCAAATTTCATGGCAAGTATATGATAATTTGCAAGTGTCATTTTCATGAGAAATATCAGAGGTGTACATAAACCTGCTGTTTATCATCAGTAAGAGAATGGATGCAGTCCTTTGGAGCTTCTACAGGATTCAAAAGTGCCTAAAATGAAAAAGATCACGTGAGCAAAAACTAGCAGAAACTCCAGTGAATCAACTTGTTGATTTCAAAACAGAAGGTGATGTTTTGAGTCATTTCAAACCCATGAAATGCAGATTTTCATAAATTTATTGAGCAATGTCAATATTAAAACATTACTTGGTAATTATCTACCATTTTCCATAAAAGTATGGGTCCTGGAAATTGAAGCGTGACCACTTTTCGTTTCAGTCTTTCCAGTTTGTCTCCATGGACACAGAGAGTCTGACAGCAGCAGCTCAACACACTTTCGAGCTCTGACTACTCGCTGTTTACTGCTACACTGAGCACTGTTACCTCCCACATCACATAATATGTATCCATGAGGCCACGCCCCTTACAGCAGTTGTCCTGTGTGCCTCCACCTATAGACTTATTATATAACTAGATGGGGCTTTGCCCCTCTGCCCTGCTGCCATTTTTTTCCCAGTGGCCACATGTGGTATTGCAGCCAGAATTCCCCACCAACCCAAAAAGCATTTTCCCCCATAGGCCACCATTATAAAAGAAACATCTATAAAACATCTACCTCGAACTGCAAAATAAATTCTCAAGTACAGATCTACTTAAGTACAATAACAAAGTAATTGTACTCAGTTACTTCCGATCTCTGCTGGGAAATGTAATTTTTAATTCATTTCCTGTCTGCCAGATAGAACTATTTTTGATCCAAACTGGCTCAACTGTTTTTAAGTTGTATGATCAAAACGTGGGGAGGCAAAAGCACACGTTTGCTCCCTCAAGTGTAAGAGTGGGGGTGCAGCTGCTCCACTTGCTCCGCGGCTCAGTCGCCTGTGGCTCTCGTTTTAATGACCCCTCTATGGATGGGCCAACTGTCATCCTCGAAGAGACCACTCCCATCGGGATATCAAAATTTCATCAAAAGATAACAATGATCACTTAGAATAGCTTTGCATTGATTTTCAGTGACCCCCTTTCCAACCTTTTTTCTTCAGACAGACAGAAACAGATAGTTAGATAGACAGACTCTGAGAAATAAAGGTGCTAACTAGAACCATAAAGGGTTTCCTCAGCTGGTCCCCACAGGAGAACCCTGTTTGTTTCCTGGTAGAATCTTTTATAATGTTTCCACTTGGAACCTGATCTACTTAGAACCCAACATAAAGGGTTATACTTGGACCCATCTGTGAAAAGGTCCACCCAGGACCATTTGGGAGGTTCAGAAGGAGGTTCTATCCAGAATCTTTCCACCTTCTAAGGGTGCTAACAAGAATCTTCCCAGAGGGTTCTACTGTAAACCCTTTTTGATTCCAGGGGGTTCGTCCGATAACCTTTTTATATTCAAAGGGTTTCAATTAGAACCTATCTAGGAGGTTCTACCAAGAACTTTTTTATATTTCATCTAGATCATCTAGTTAGAGCCACCCAGGGGGGCGCTTTAACAAGAACCCTTTTATATTCCAAGGGTTTTATTAAGAATTCACCAAGTGGGTTCTACCAAGGACCTTTTCTATCCCAAGGGTTTCACCTATAGCCCACCTGTGGGAGGTTCTAACAAGAACTAATTTACATTTCAGGGGTTTTATTTAGACCCCACCCAGGGGGTTCTGCCAAGAACTTTTTTATATTCTAAGGGTTTCATATAGAGCCTACCCAGGAGGGGCTCTAACAAGAACCCAGTTACATTCCAAGGGTTTTATTTAGAAACTACACGGGAGGTTCTACCGAGAACCCTTTCATAGTCCAAGGGTTTTATATAGAAGGATTGATCCTTGAAGAACTTTTTCTTCCAAACCGTTTTCTTCTTTTGGATTAAATGGTTCCTAATGGAACCCTTAGTCTTAAAAAAAAAAAGAAAAAGAAAAAAAAGGGGTGGGGGGGGGGGTTTCTTCAGAAGCAAATGGTTCAGCCCTTCAGGAAGAACCCTTTTAGAACCCTAATTTCTGAAAGGATGGATGGATGGATGGGTGGGTGGGTAG
>JAJHUR010090644.1:1718-21416 GCA_027495735.1 Lutjanus campechanus
AGACAGAGTAGTGACTGCAGACAGAGAGGCGCGGCTGCATCAGAGCCAAAATAACCCAGTTTTAAATTGATCTCTTATCGGCCGTCGGATTTTTAAAAAAGGCCGATGCCGATATGCGACAAAATGCCGAATATCGGCGCCGATAATCGGCCCGACCGATAATTGGTCTATCTCTAATTTTGATTATATCTTTTATTTTGTTGGACACCTGTCGCATAATCGCAATATTAGACTCAAGGGTGAGTTTTACCATCATTATTAGCACTTCAGTGATGCTTATCCTGACCACATCACTGTTAATAATGAGGTCAAAGGTTAAGACACACCCTCTTGTGCAATCTTGCTATTTCATAGCTCTAACTGAACCAAATCTAACTGACGTTACTACTACAACAAAAACAAAGAACATTCCTGACTCTTCAAATGCTTCTTTCTAGTAAAGTACATTTAAAAAACTTAACAAATATACTTCGGCTTTTATAGAGCATTTTCTCATAAAATTCAAATTAAATACTTTGACAGAATCTGTCAAATCAGATATTACTATAGCTGATATACTGTATATCGGCTATAATTTTATTTTTGGAATAATAAATCATAATATAAATTTCCCCATTATTGGCCTCTAACTTATCAGCCCTAATATTTATCAGGCATCCCTAGTCGCTCTGACCTGCTACTGTGTATTTTTAGGTAGATTGTATCTCAGCCTGGATTGCTCATGTGTGTCAGTTACGAGTCATGGAGAGAACTTCTTTGCCTGTTAACAGTTATATAATGTCTTCTGTAACTCTGGAATAATCCTCATGACCATCTGGGTGCCTTGGCTTGGTCTTAAAGACTTCATGCCTTTAACAGAGGGTGTGGAATATTAAAAGATGTGGGCATTTACCAGGCAGGGAGGATCTATCAATAGACCATATGGGAAATGTTGGATCCTGTGTTCTTGAGCTTGACCCATACTAAAAACTGTAAGTCAGCGTGTCTCAGCTTCTGCAGTCTTGATTTTGACTGATTTTCTGTAATCTGTCTTCCACAAGAAGGGCTGCAACTACAGATAATGCTCATTATCAATTAATCTTCACATATTTCCACTGTCAATTGTTTAGCCTATGAAATGTCAAAATAAAATGAAAAAAAGGCTCATTACAGTTTCTCAGCCTGAAGTGACGTCTTCAGATTGCTTTTTTTGTTCAATCCACAGTCCAGAACCCAGACTTTTCATTTACTCTTCATCATAAATGACAAATAAAAGCAGCAATAGTTTAGAAGGTAATTTTCTTTCAATCGACTAATCGATTAATTGATGAATCATTGAAGCTCTACTCATAAGTCCCCCACCATCTTAGTGGACTGGAATGGATGTAGCATTATGTAGTGAAATATGTTCTATGTCATGCTCGGTTAACAAGGTTCCTTTATTAAGTTTTTATCCTAATTTAGTTACAAGGTTGACCCTCTGTTGTACAATGAACAATCCAGGCAAACGTGTACTTAGTTGTGGGGGAATTCTGCATGACTTTGTTGATATAAAACCTTTCGTTCAGTTCAAAGATTCAAGTCACTGACTGTAGCCCCTTTTAGATATTTACTCCTTTACTTTAATCTAATGACTATTTAATATGTTGGTCTCATGTCTGAATAAGCACCCTGCCTACTTTTATATAAACACTTTCAACATGGTGGTGAATTGAATGCAGTCGGATTAACACACTGCAGGCTGCAGCAGCACAAGGCAAAACATGCAGAGATGAGAGAGTAATTTGTGTCCTGTTCCGCCTTCTGAGATCACTGTAATAAATCTCAATATTTATCTATTACACACAAAAGATAAAATTGGTTGAATAGAAAATAAGAGGTTAAAATAGCTTTACAGCTACAGTAATAAGTTGACCAGCACGCTGTATTTTTTCGGTCTAACTGCATGGACGAATAAATGAATATCCAGCAAAATGCATCATGGCTCATTATGTAAATGTCCTCTTATGCCTGAATGAAGCCATAAGGAACATTAAAGTAAAAGTCACCAATGCCTGAATGATAAAAGGCCATCACTTTAAAGAAAAATTCTGGTTTATTTCAGTCTGGCATATTTTCCATCAGTGTGGTGATTGTGACACTCTGTGGGTTGTGCTACCTTTGCACTCCCCACCTCTGTTTTAAATATTCACGGAAACGAGGATTTATGCATAACAACATCTGTAGACTATATATTCCAGTATATCAAGTGCAGACCACACCCAGAAAATTAAATTTTAATTAATTAAATTATGATTGTCCTACAAGTCTTGTTTCCTGTTGCCAGTAGGTGGTGACGCTCTGTTTGGCATGTAAAAATACTAAATGGATCGCTAAATATACTGTGCGGCCATCATTTTACTTGCCCTGCCCATGTAAAGTCTAGGTGTAGGAAATACTGTAGCTTTTTCTATGCTAAACAAACACATTGCCATTCAAATGGTCTTTAAATATGTACATCATGAAGTGAAAACATCGTTAATTACACCATGTCATTCAGTGCTGATTCAGAATCTTTAATTCAGTTGTATGTTAAATATGCAGCTGCTTCAAACTGTTACGTAGTGCCAAACTGAGCCTATGCAAGTATTGCTTTTAAGGTTATTAGCTCAGAAGCCACCTATTTGCAACAGAGTGAGCCTCATGCAAGAACCACTCATAAAAACAGATTTGGTCTTAACTGGTGCAATTTAAGAGAACTTGTCGAAACTGATGTGGCGTGTTCATACAAGCCCTTTATACAAAAAAAAAAGGACAAATTTAAGATAAGAATACAAAAATGTTCTTGCATGAGGCCCATTGTTCAAGTCAACTTTATTTATATAGCCCAAAATCACAAGTCAAGTCAATTTTATTTATATAGTGCACTTTTCATGTGCAGCATGTCTAGACTTCAATCTTCATAATATTATTTACAGAGACCCAATGATTCCTACCATGAGCAAGCACTTACGGACAGAACCAAGCTCTATCTTTATCTCTTTACTGTCTGCAAAACACATCATACACATATTAAGTATAATAAGCTGAAGATTTCCAGGCAAAGTGTAAAAGTATTTAGAGTGAAGACTATGGATCAGAGGAAAGGTAATGAGTAGGGCTTGGTATCGTTTTAAAAATTACAATACCAGTACCAATACCAGTACCCTAAAAGCGATCCAATACTAATTGAGTACTTAATTTGATATTTTATTCAAATGTTATTCTATATTTTTAGATTTGGGTACCAAAAGGATTGAATGCTGGTATTGTTTGACAGGAGAAGTTTTGATACTATATGATACTGGGTTATTTCAATCAATACCTAAAAGGTATTTAATACCAATACCCAAGCTTCGTAATGAGCAACTTTCAGGTGCTGCCAAGAGCTTCAATTACCAAACCTCCTCTGTATCAGAGAGGCCTGGAAAGAGGACAGACTTCACCCAGATGATAAAGTGTTTTACCATTAACAATAGACAAAACAGGCTGCAACATTAGCTTTTATTATCAGGACAGGATTCCTTGATTATGTTGTGTGGTTTATTGGGTAACAAAATGAGATTGATCCCATCATGCATTAGTGTTCAAGTATATTTAGGGCAAGTCACATTGAGGTGAATTGATTATCATGTTCTATCAGGCTGGTCCAATATCAAGTGATATGTTAAGTTCTTAAGTGCTTTCTTAAAGTCAGTCCAGTCTCCACTGGTGTCGTGCCAGTGTTGGGACGCTGGTTGACGTAACGTCTCATACACTCCCTGACCTCTCACTTATAGAATCTGGCATCTCCTGGCAGCCCCTCTGTGTCTGAGTGTGTGTGTGTGTGTGTGTGTGTGAGGGAGTGTAAGGATAAAGTTTCTGTCCCCACTTTCCCTCAATTATGACGTGTCTTTTGGCTAAAGGCCGGGTCTCCTCTCTCCATCTTCATCGCTCTCTGTTTCTTTTTCTTAATGTCTCTAAGGACTTGATTGGCGGCGATTATTTCAGGGTGCTTTTGCTGTGTCAGCTAAGTGACATCAGCCGCTGGAGAACAAGAGGGACGGCAGAAGGGGTGAGAGGGAGGTGATTGCATGGGGGGACTGCAGAGACAAAAGAGATGGGTGGGGGAGGGCGGACCTGGCGGGCGAGCTTTTAGTGTAATTACACCCGCTCTCCAATGGGATGGAGAGAGGAATAAGATGAGATGGCACCGCTGATGTTAAGTGATGAAGTCAAGAAGAAATAAAAGCAAAGTTGACAGTCGGCCGGTACAGTGGAACCGTGGGCACTAGCTAGGATAGGCCTAATACAGGTACATCAGGATGATGTAGTTGTCCA
This sequence comes from Lutjanus campechanus, assembly GCA_027495735.1. Taxonomy (NCBI): domain Eukaryota; kingdom Metazoa; phylum Chordata; class Actinopteri; order Lutjaniformes; family Lutjanidae; genus Lutjanus; species Lutjanus campechanus. The sequence continues at coordinate 6,036 of JAJHUR010090644.1, forward strand.
CTTATGATATGATGATGCTTCTGACAAAGTTTTAACAGGTCAATATGTTTTATTATTATTATTTCGTTTCAAAAGTCTCATTGGAGAAAATTTCTGTGCTGTGGGAGGATTTTACCCAACAGCTTGTAGAAAGTCAGTCTTTAAAACCTGCAGTGAAACCTGCCTGACTCTGGTTTAAAGAGCTGCCAACCGTCTTGCTGACTCAGTAGACAGTTTCAAATGGCAACTCAAAACATATCTTGTTAATATGGCTTAAAAACAGCTATAGATTAGATCTTTTATACATGCTCTTCCTTGTGTATCTACTTGATTTTTTTTTTTTTTTTTTTTTTTTTTTTTGAGTGAGTTTTGTTGTGTTTTTACTTGCTGCAAAATTGTAAAGCACTTTGAGCTATGTTCTGTGCAAGAAATGTGCTATATAAATAAAGTTCATTCATTCATTCATTTATCTAATTTTATTGGTGAGATGTGCAGGGGCTGAACTGAATTTCAGTGTCACATGTAGTAATGCTGTTTCAGAGGATTATTTACCCTGACACCCTGACTATGAGTGTATATACCTGAAATAGATTCAGATAAAACTCTAAACACCAAAATGGCAGAGTCAACTGTTTGACTGTGAAAGAGCCAGAAATCCTGGATTTAAATGAGTGAACTCCATACAAAAAGGGACAGTTCACCTCCATATCAAAAATACATTTTTCCTCTTCCTCTTAGCTGTAGTGCTAATTGTCCATCCTCATAGTTTTGTTATGAGTTGCCGAATTGTAGAGACATCTGGTGTAGAGATGTCTGCCTCCTCTTGAATATGATGGAAGTAGCTGGCACTCTGCTCTGTCAGCAGTCAACTTGGACAAAGAGACTAATTAGCTTACTATAAATGGCACAGTCAACTCCTCTGTGATCACTGGTGCACACAGGTTTTTACAAGCAAACATGAAGAAATATTAAGTTTTTAGTCCCAAAAGTTTAAAAAACAAATGCTGAGCTCTCATCTGGCCACTCCACAGGTCCACAGTTTCTTTTTGGATCACTGCTGCAGAGGGGCTGAGAAGCAGGAGTGAAAATAAATCCACTTTTTAATCCCAAAATGCCCGGTGTTAGACGTGAATGAACTCAACTGAAGGTGAAGTCAAAAGTAACCAGATGAGCTGTCAAACTCCTGGGCTGAGCATGTTGCTCATTAGCTGGACTCTTTTTTAAGATTCTCTTTCTGATAATGCTGTTTTATACTCACTTTTCCTGCAGGAGTTTCCTTAATTGATTCAGGGTCCTACCGAAGGAATGTCCACAGACAGCTGGTTTAGTAGAACAGCTAATTGGATCGCCTGGTCTGAGATGACCTGTGACTGGTTTAAATCTACAATCTTTGGCCAGATTTCCTAAAGCCTGAAAACTGAGCCAAGAGGAGAAGCAGAAGTCTAGTTTTCTCTCACACCACTTGATTTACAATATGTTGAAAGGTTACTATGGAATTATTGCTCATTGATGCCAAAAAATGTTGCCTACCACAGCTGTAACTCCAATTTTGACATCTGCCTCAAAAATCCAGTATTGATGTGTTTCTAACTACTACTAATAATTTTGACAAATGGATCAGATTTACTGTCTGAGTTACACAGGATGAGACTCTTGAATATTTGTGCCAAATATTTGCTTTCAGCCTCTTTGGTCTTTAAAAGTATTAACTTTAGATAGCTTGACCAATAGGAGGTCTAAAGGCTGTCTCATGGCTGTCTCTGTCTGTTGATCCCTCCCTTTCTCTCCCGTTCTAATTTGGCTTCCTGGTGGTCTCACCCCCTGCTGTCCTCTCAATACTTAAGCACTTTCCTGCTGCGTAATGCTCAGCAGTGGTTACTTTTCCCCCTCTTAAATAGTCTAAATCTGCTCGTGGATCTGTGCAGGAAGCCAGCTGGTCATTTGAGGTGCATTGTGTAATTACAGCTGGGCCTATTTTAATGACTGTTTATCCACACGCTTGCAGTTATTGCAGGGAAATTGGGGTCAATTACATGATCCTCCAAATATGTGAGCGCTTCAATCTGCTGTGTGGCAACTCAAACTCCTTCAGCTCATTTACACCTAAATAAAACACACATACACATGGAAGTATACCTAACAGCTACACATGTGCAGTGAGTACAAATAATAGTCATTCATACATGAATTCAAGCTCAGATTCACAAACACTGAGAGGTCTACAGCAGTCTGCAGCTCATCTATGTGTGGTGTTTTTTTTAATTGCTCTTGTTCCAGCATTAACTCCACATTTGTTTTGATGCTGCTGTGCACTCAGACTAAATGGTTCTGTTGGTGTGTGTGTATGCATGTGTGTGCGTGGAGAACTATGGCTCGTCTGACACTGAGATTCTGAAAACTGACCTTTTAAAAATATTCCAGCATATCAGCCTGTCTGTCAAGCTTTCCTAGTCATAAATCTGTAATAAATATTGGAGCCAGAAAATGAACGAATAAGGATAAAATAATGTTTGTAATGACGACAATATAATTAAAAAAGAAGGGGCCACTTGACAAAACAACACTACTGCTTTTATTACTACCACTACCACTAAAAATGATAATAACTATAAAGTCGGGTGGGTGAGAACAGCACACCTGCCTCAAACACCCAGAGTGAAGAGTGGGAAGGGGCTCTAGCCAGGGGCTCCAGGGCGGCCAGGTCACACTAGTGTTTTTTTTTGTTTGTTTGTTTGTTTGTTTGTTTTGTTTTGTTTTGTTTTGTTTTGTTTTCCCTGTGGTTGGATGGCAAATACTTCTGTTCTTGGTATTTCTCAGAGATCCGCTTATTGTCAATACACCTAGGAAAGCAATCCATCCTCTGAATACCCCAAGACTTTAGGTTGCAGTTGTAAAGTTTCATGAAACTGTGATTATCCTGTAGGTTACAATAGGTCATTTTATACAGAGAAATCAAGTTTAAAAAAAGGTCTCTCACTATAGTGAAATGGTTACCATGGAAACTAATATCATCACACATGAATACAGTCAGGCTCATTGAGTTGACAAGTCTCAGCTTTCCAGTTGTACCTAATTTATGATACTTCAGTGTTGTTTAGGGACAACAGTATGCAGTAATATGAAAAACTGTGTGGTGTTTGCTCCAGATGGCCTGGGATTAGAATAAAGTGGGCATGTCAGTAAAGGGGAGACTCTAAGGTACACATATAACATTTCTCTTAAGATTACCTGAGTTGTGAGGTCAAAGAACCCCTGAAAAAATTGTCAAGATTGAGCCTAACTTCGGAGCATTACTATTATTGACTCTAGCTTTGAAAGTGAGCCAGAAATTGAAGAGGTTAAAAAATTATTTGTTTATATTGGCAGTGCAGCTATTCAAGTAACACCTTGTTATTATAATCAAGTGTGTGCATGTTTGTGTGTATTGTCTGCATGGATGACATCAGCTGTCAATTAGTAGTCAACTTACGGTGGTTGCATGGCACAGTGGGAGCAGATAGTTGCACCCTGAGCTTCTGGAGCATCAGTCACAAACAGTGGAAAATGATATCGATATATGTTGGGCAAGAGTTGTTGTTTTTTTAAGGTGTCAAAAGTCAAGCAATACCACCTGAAAGAACAAGATTTTTGTTTAACAACCCAGCAAAAATTACCTCTAAAATGACCTCAGAAGAATAAAAGTGAGTCAAGGTGACAACCCTGACAGTCTCAACAGAAACAGTAAGTTTCACTAAGTATTTACTACAGGATGATGATACTGCAGACTGCTTCATTTTTCTTAGTCTCTTAGACCTGATATGTTGTGCCTTCCAGCGTTCTGTCTTTAAATGTGACTATTCCCATTCCTGAACAAACAACATATATCAAGTGTCCTCCAGGGTAGAAAAGTCTCTGGTAGGGGGATTTGGGGGTCATGTGACACTGAAACTCAGCAGGCAAATGAAATTCTTTCACGGGTATAGCAGCGTTTTAAAAGATTCCCTCAGTGTTGGTGAAAGTTAGTTCATTTTCCAGAAGCCTCACTCACTCTTATGAAAATGCTGCATTGCATATTTTTGACTTTTTGAAAGTAAAAGAAGATTTTAATGTTAATGTTCACAGTCTCATAACTTCTCTTCTCTTGATCCAATCAGCATGCTAGTCATCAAAAGACACACTCCACTCAACATCCAGAAACATACCAGTAAAAATGTACTGAGCATTCAAGTTTATTCCAAGTAATTCAACATCCATAAAATCAATTGTAAAACCATCTTAAAAATTCAGAACTTAATGGAATCACTACCCATCTTTGGCAATATATAATAAATTGGTATGTTCCTCACCTTGAAATTGACTTTGCTCATCACTGCAGTATTTTGGTGCAAAGTGCATGGTGCGCATGTGAGAGGGGCGAAAAAAATCAGGTGGGAGGTTCAATCAAAAGCGCAGTGCCAAGAGAGGCTTTGGCATTTTGGTGGAACTGTTTTTTAGCTCTAAGGATAGGTCATGTCTGTTTCTGGTGTAACATCATTCTGCTGCCAATCTTGGGCCTCATTTATGACCATTACATATACACAGAACAGGGCCTGGAGGAGGCGTTCAACACTTCCCACACAAAGGTTGGGATTTATAAAAACAAAACTTGACAGGAGAATGTGCACTCCTGTAAGTAAACCTTGGCTCATGTGTATGAACATTTTGGAGACAGGCTTCAATTCACCACCTCAACGTCTGTGTCACCAGTTCTCCCTGATTATAGAAATTAAATGTTAATTTAATGTGACTTATAGATCCACATTATCATACACATTCAAACCAGCAGTGTCATTTGTCTCTGTACTTGTAATGAGCCTCAACTATTCCACAAGTACCTTTCAGTTTGAAAAGATTTGATCTGATTGATCCATCAATCAGACTTAATTTGCATAGCACTTTCATACAAACAAAATGTAACACAAAGTGCTTCATGCACCCCCCACCCCCCATTCACCCACACCCACCCAAAGCAATGACTTTGTTATTAATAAAGAACTAAAATAAGAGAAGCACTCATTAAAAACAGGAACTGAGGAAACGCTATCATCAGTGAGGAAACACCAGAGGCAAGATTAAAAACTCAAAATAAAAAGATAAGGTAAATAAATTAAAATTAATCAATAAATGAAAACTCTGAACAGTAGATTAAAAAGTAAATGAAAGGTTAAGATCATAAGACAAAATAACTGAATACTAAAAGAGAGGATATGTACTGAAATGAGTAAAACCAAAAATAAAAGGTAAACAATACAGAAAATAAAGATAAATTAATAAGGTACTAACAATAATAAATAGATAAAAGTGATATACCAACTAACAACAAACAGACTAAAACATATAAATAAATATAATACAACTCAAGTCTGCTCAGTATTTCATCACATTCTCCATCCACCCCTGGTACACAGAGGAGTCAGGAGGTCAGACTGTAAAATAACTGATGAAATGATGATCATTGGATGTAGAAATTCAAGATTACATCAAATAGCATCAAAGAAATGCTGAACAGAGCGTCAATAGTTTTTAATAATGTCTTCTCATAAAGAGTGCATATATCACCAAGTAAAATCACTACAGTGAGCAAGACTGTGCTGTCAGGTTTCACAGAGCGCACTGGAGACAGCGCGGTGGCTGCAGCCACACACACTCTGCCTTCTCCAGTCACCTCACACACCACATCTTCACCACCTGCACATGTATTATGTAAAGCCAGTGACAGCTATCAGCTCACACAGTCGTTACACCCCATATCCTCGTTATCAGTCTTAGTTCACCATAATAAAAAAATAATATCCCAGGGTGGTGGATACCACTGATTGACACAATCATTTTGGCAAGGTGTGAAGCAATCAGTCTGATTGCTGTAAACTTGTTGTTATTGCCATAATTCACCGTAAACAGCCACTGATCAACAGCTCATTTCTTAGCATCCACAGTCATGAGGTGCTTTGCATTGACCATGTACAGTATGGTTGAGTGTGGGCATACAGAGCAGTCCTACTCAATTACTTTTTAGAAGGTGACAAGTGTCAAGAGGCCGGACGTTTACATTTCCTGTCTCAGCTGTAAAGTTAGGAATTTAAATGTGTAAAATGCTGCAACTTTGTTTCTTTTTCTCCACTTTATTAGTTTTCTCAGTTGGAAAAGAAATATTATGTACAAAAGTACAGGAAAAACAATACACTCCGTAATCCTAGATTAGAAGTAGCTTGTTGTTTTAATAAACACAATGTTGCATTTAACATCTTTTTAATCAATTTGCTTCTCCCAAATTCATTCTTCTTAAACCACCTGAGTTAAACCTTTTTAATAAAACAAGTGTCTCTGTACTTGCAGACAAAACTAATGAATTAGCTTACTAGTAAAACGATGATGTTCTAATCAACTGTGTAAACAACTACAAGCTTAGAAAGTTAGAAGGTTATTTAAATAAGATCACAATGATATATATTTTTTTATGTGTATAAATGATCAAAGGACTGGATTGAGGTTGTTTAAGGGCTGGATTTGGCACATAGGCTGCTAATTGAATAGGTCAAGGATGGAGGGAAAGATACGAGGTATCATTAATTAAGGGCATTTCTTTAACCATTTGTGGCTAATTGTGGGAATGAAGTAGTTGGTGTGTTGGAGGGGTGCACGTGGGGACAATTCCAAGCCTTGTTTAAAGGTATAATCTGCAATATTTTCCTCCAGAAAACAATATAGACTTATATGACATAATCCCTTTCAGTCATCACTTATGAGCCTCTAGAAATGTGTGATGGTGGCTCTGTCTGCAGAGACCCTGACCTCTGCCTGTATTTCCTTTTTTTTATTATTATTATTTTGCTGAGCTCACGGCTTTTCACCAACCCAAAGCATCGGTATTTGATGTCCTGATGCGTTTATGAACCACTCGGTCAAATCCTACTGATTCCACTTTTAAGGATTAAAGGATGGAGGTCACAGAGTTTAAAAGTTCATTCAGGATCTGACTGAAACAGATCTGCCCTTTCTTTAGGAAAGTAGACAATAGCGTGGGAATAAGGTCAGAAAGTAGTAATACTCTGACTGAAAATTTATTTCTTTGTTCTTGCTAGACTTAAATTAATCAGTATGAGATTCCTGTTTCATTAGTTTTTCAACCCAGGTGTATGGATAACCATGTTCAGAGAATCTTGATATCTTTCCCGCTGCCTTTTCACTGAAGCCCTCTGTGGTTTGTCAAATCCCTCTCAGTCTAAAGCACTGACATTTGGGCCTCTTCAGTGCCTCTTCAGACATGTTGGCTATGAGCTAGTAGCTAACAAAAGGTTTTTATCATATCCTCTGAAGAACCCCTCTAAAGAACTTTAAGCAAAGAAAGCAAGTTTATGACCCACATGTGCCTAAAGGGATAATTTCTATACTTTACTAAATGGAATAATCCAGATTAGAACTGTCAAGCAATATCATGAAGTCATTATGTTTGTTATGTTTACAAAGTGTTAATTTTAATGTTTGGTAAGAAAGAGTTTTACCTCGAAAAACCATCACATTTTAAGTTTGTATAGTGAAGTGTCCATATCCTGAGTAGCCTACAAAATTCACTACTGTGTGTCTTCATGCTGTGTAATACTATAAATCTTTCCAAGTCAGTAATCAAACTGAGCTGTGTATTTTTACTACAGTCACAACCATGATGTGATGATGTGAGGTCGTTGGTATTTCTGTCTGTCTGTACAAATTATTCCATCTCTTCAGGTTTAATTAGCAAGACATTATTACACCTTAGAGGCATTTATTCATTTTTAGAAAAATTCTCATTACAAATAACATGTTTTCATAACACTCCGTTCCACTAATCTGCAGAACGTGCTTGCAGAGATCTTTGACACATTATGACAGAACCTGCTTTTATGTCTCTGTTTGAAGCACTTGAATAAGTAGAGACCAAACACATCAGGTCTCTATTAGCAACATTAGACAGACCCTGAAAACGAAGTGACAATTGATCAACAGTCTTTAAAGCTGCTGTAATCAATATTTTTGAATGAAAAATGGATCAAATAAATATCTGTAATGTGAGAGGAGCTGCTTGTATGAATCCAGGGAACAGACCATCTTGCTTTCGGACGACACCAGCTGCGACGCAGCATAGAGTGGATGGGAATGATTGAAACTGGGATACAGTGATGACGCTGCATGTGTCATCAAGCTCTTAAGACTTTGCTGACCATATATGAGGTGGATTTGGTTAATATGAGGAGTGATTTGTGAGAGAATAGGGCCTGAAATTCCCTGTTGCCAGTAGGTGGTGCTGTGACTATGATTCACACACCCCTACTTCTAACGTCCTTGTTCGGACCGCACCCGTCTTCAAACTCTGCAGTAACTTTGATCTCAACTACACATCTGCAAAGTTTCAAGACTGCATCATGCATGGTTGTGACACTATTGTGTTGTCAAAATCAGTGTCTGTGGCAGTTCGTGATACAGGAGGTGTCTTCACATTCTGCCATGATTGCTCACGCTCACACACAGAATCACATGGTGAAAACACTAGTGACACGTAAATTATCATCCAGGTCTTCACTTCACCTCAGCTAATTGTTTTGGTTTTGGGGTTTGTTTTTTTGGTTTGATTTTCTTTACTGTTTATTTCAGTTTCATTGCTCTCAACAACTTGTTTCCAGCTGCAGCAGGCAGCAAAATGTCAACTGTGTGCTACCTGCCCAGTACCAAATGGCAGATGGACTAAGTTAGCAAGTAGCTAGTGAACATAGTGAAGAACTTACTGTAGGATAAGGATAGTACAGTTTTTTTGTTGTTTTTTTTACCAGTGTGAAAGGAGGAATATTTTAATGGAGTTTGAGGGAATATAGCCTAAAGAGAATTTAAACATCCTAGTTCACAGCCATCTGAGACCAAAATAAAACCAAAATATATAAACAAGTAGCAAATATCATCAAATGAGAAGTGGGCAAATCTGATGTATACTGGTGAGTGAAATGTGAATTGCTTCCACCCTACCTTTTACCTCTCCACCTCTCCTGTTCTCTTCGTAGGCCCACCTTTCGTTACTTCACCTGGCACACATGCGTGTTGGGCATCGTGGGTTGCGCTGTCATGATGTTTCTGATCAACGCCATCTACGCCTCGGCCAGCATCGCCTTCATGCTGCTGCTGCTTCTGCTGATTCACTACCTCAGTCCCACCTCCAGCTGGGGCTACATCAGCCAGGCTCTTATTTTCCACCAGGTCTGAGACACACACACACACACACACACACACACACACACACACACACACACACACAATACTGCATTGTCATTACTAGAGCAACTAAAATCTCATCCCCTCAGCTTTACAAGAGTCTGTACCTCTGCCAAGCAATCGTTCTATCAGGTTTATAGAGACATGCAGACACACACACAACACACACAAATACACACAGACTGATCTCTGCTGCCTCTCCCTCAGCCAAGCCCTCTGCATTTAGCAGACAAAAACGCGCACATTTTCCCTCACTGTCTTTTCTCACACGTACACACAACACTGCCTTGTCATTCTTACAGCAGCTATCTATCACATTTATATCAGGTTTACCAGACACACACACACACACACACACTTCCATATTTCCCTCAGCAAGCTCTCTTCATTCATTACACACACACACACAAACACACACACACACACACACACACATATTCCCAAACATATACACACACACAAGCTTTACATCATCCAGCTCTCCATGTCCTCTATCTGGCGAGCCTGTTGCTCTCAAGGAGAGGGGGCACTGTTGCCAGGAGGGCCCGTTGCCGAGGGGAACCGTTGCCAAGGCTGCGGGCAGGGGTTATGGGCAGGGAGGGTGAGGGTGGCTGGGTTTGCCAGCAGCTTGTCAGGAGGCAGAACATTATTACAACCACTTAACTTATTGAGCTTTTCCTCCTCGTCCTCCTTCCCCTCCTTTCCTTTCATTCATCCTGTTCTCTGCATCTCCTCCTCCCTCTCTCCCTCCTCTGCTGTTTTTCTCAACGCAAGAACAGCAACCACCAATCTGTTTGGCCACCCTTAGTGCCCCCTATCAGAGTCGGAAGGATAGGTAGTTGGCTTGGTACCATGGATGGATTACTGAACAGGCCTACAGGCCCCTGAATCACATCTTCTGTATGTAGAGACTGTTAACAAAAAGACACAATTACATTGTGCATTTACACCAACATCTGGCTTTTGTCTTCAGTAGGAAAGGTCACAGTGGACATTTATTCCCAGGTCAAAGGACTCTGCAGTAGTCACTGGTATTTATCAGCTTCAGCTCTGACTAGCAGTCATAAAAACATGACACCTTGTTGGACTGGGCTTGTCACCTATGTTGGTAACTTCAGTGACTCTTTGTCATCTCAAGCACAAATTTCATCCATCTCTGTTCAAGCAACACTCAAACATAATTCCAAATTAGACTGAGTTAAATTTGAAAGAGATACTGATGCAAAAGATATTAAACAGTAACCACCATGTCATTTGCCTCTATGCTGCTTTCTTCTTTGTACTAATCCTGTTTTTGCCGCATTTCTGACATTGAATGTTACACATCAAAGAAAAAAATAGATTAAAAAGAACTTGCATATACTCACTAATTTTTATGTAAAAAAAAAAAAAAAAAAAAAAAAAAAAAAACAAAAAAAAAAAAAAAAAGATATGCAAAATACCACAAAGAGACACACAAAATGACTGAAGAGACACAAAACAACCACAAAGAGACAAACAAAATAACTACAAAGATGCAAAAAAACAACCACAAAGAGTCAAACCAAATAACTACAAAGAAACGCAAAACAACCACAAAGAGACACACAAAGCAACCTCAGAGACACACAAACAGTCTTCAGTCTTCCTTCTATATGCAGGAGGTGTGTGCGACATTTCACCAGTCTGCGTCCTGGGTCCCATTGTCTCATAATCTGTCCATGACTGTAGACCATTTGGAGTTATGAATAGGAATTGTTTCATGTTAGAATAAAAGCCGTTCATTTATTACAATGAATGAACAATATAACTGTTAACACTGAACAGTTTATTTTGCCAAGAACCAAGGCTTTAAATGTGAGTCTTAACACATTTTTGCCTCCTTTCTTTAAAACTGGGCCCCAGCCTGCCGATTACACTAATAGGCCTAGAAGAAGAGGCCAAGTGTGTGCATGTACAAATCTCATACATGCACTCATCTTCCGCTCCTGCTTCCTCCAGCAGTAGCCAGCCTGGCAGGGCGCCAACTGGGTGACATTGAAGCAGGCACGGGGGACACAACAGCTCGCAACAAAAAAACACACTGGGAGATAACAGGCGGCTGACAACAGTGTTTAGGAGAGAAAGAGAACGAAGAAAAAGACAAACTGAGGCAAGAAACGCTGATGGTATCATGGGAGGGAAAGATAGAGACAGAATATAAGCAGGGAGAGGGGATGAGTGATTGAGAAACTAAGTGATGGATGAGACTGAAGCGACAGAGAAATGATGATAGCCTGATGGATGAGAAGACAGGGGAAAACGGAGAGATAAAGAGAGACAGATGATCAGATGAGTGGAGGCAGTTGGACTTCGCCTCTGAGACCTCGTTTTTTCGTTTTTTACGGCAATTAGTGGATAGGAGCATGAAAACAGTTATGGTGATTATGATGGTAATAATGTTGGAAGCGGTTGCATCTTCATTTTTGATTGATGGCTGTATAGACACACACATACTGTTCACTCAGCAGCTTCAGGACCTTGAGCTAAACTTGTATTGCCAAGACAGTCATTAGTGGCGTGATTTTTCCATCTCTTTTCAGGCTAAATCCCTAAGTGGAGCTGCAACACAGAAAAAGTGTCATTCTTTCATTTTCGCTACAATTTCAGATCATTACTTCAAGACTATCAAACACACCTTCTTTTCAAGTGAAAGTCATTTTAAAGTATTTTTAGTCATTCTCAAGTGACGCTCTTCCATTTAAGTGGTGTTTTAATCAAAGGCCCACTTTTTTAATTGGCTAGTGCTTTAGGGTCCACTTTCAGGTTCTTCACATCACATTCCTGCCGTGCTTGCGTCAGAAATGACGGCCTCCCTTTCTTTGAACACGAAGACTCCACTTTTAGTAAAGACCACTCAGGAGTGCAAAGGCCATGAAAAAAAAACCACACAATTATCCTTTAAAGTTACCCCTCATCGATGTAAGCAGCAGCTTTAACATGGTGGACATGTAGTCACTGAGCTAATGGTCATTAATTCCAATGAGGGTATAAATCGAGTGTTAATCATTCCTAGTAGACTGTAGGTTTAGATCTAATATTTGGTTCCACTTGGTTACATTCCCTTAATGGTGCCTTGATGCTGCCTCACCGACACACTTTCAGAATCCAAATGATGGTTGTATTATAGTGTACATTGTAATACTGATGCACACCAGCATTTAAGTGTGTGTCTGTAAGCAATCACATATGGGTACGTGTTCACCAGTAACAGTTGATTGGCACATACTGTATGTATGCATATGCACGTGCTCACATTTGCACACAAATAAATTAGCACAAAATCTTTGGTCCCCGCCAGAGTCTTTACTCCTAATGGGATGTTGATTAGAGATGTAATGTGTTTCTACATAAGAGAAGCCCCTGCAGTGATAACACAACAGCACATGCATACATATAAAATAGAGGTACACACACATACACACAGGATATTCAGACACTTAAAGCACGACTGTGTAGATTTTGCTGAACAGCGGCCATTGTGGCCACTACTGGCACTTACTAGGGGTGTGCGCAATAAGTCAACTAAACAATCAAGTTTTGCTACTATTGCTAGACGGCACCAGAAATACTAGTCGTTTAAACTAATTATTAATGTATAACGGCATTAACTGCTGTCTCTAAGATGTTAGCCAGCTGCAGCCCCCCTCTCTTTGCATTAACAGCCGAATGTTGTAATCCTGCTACGTGGAAAGTGGGACAGACATAACATCTCATAAATTATTTGCCAGGAACTGGGGACACACCAATAGGATATCCAATACTGGTATTGGTATCCTTATCCATCCCTAGTATTTACATTGTAGAATAAATACATCATGTGTTTGCTTCCTTTTTTTTACTCCCATGATAAAACAATTGAAATGTTTATCTGTGACATCTTAAAACACAGTGTAACAGTGGCAAAAATAAAATAGAATCATAAAGTCCATGAATTGATTCAGTAATGTCAGTTAAACAGCAATATCTATATAAAATTTTCTAACATTAGCCACCATAAGGTACTGGTCATTTCATTTGTCATGTGTAACATTTATAAGAGCAAGATTGTGCCATTTCTTGTTTTAAGAGTTGCATAGTCTTTAAAGTGTTAAATTCAAAACTTAAGCAAAAAGATATGCAAGAAATGCCATATCCACACCGTGAGACTTAACTGAATTTCTTGGCAGCTCATTCAGGGTATTCAAATCACTCTCATCCAGTCCACTTCTCAGAGGCTGCCAGATCTGTCTTGTGGGAGCTTTTGGGAATTTGTTTTTCCTATGCATTTGCCTTTAATCCCAAAGAAATCATGGAATCAAATAAAAAAAAATTTACAGTGAATTAAAATGAGGCAAAAAGTAGGACCAGACGCAAACATCTATTAGTGGCAATACTGTCTGAGAAGAATTTCAAGGATTCAAGGATGTCTCAGTCATCCAGGTCATGGTATTCGTAGCAAGGTGAAACCCAAGGTCCACACAATGGAAGGATGGGCACTTGAGCCACATGCCCCTCTAGGTGTTAATGACCACACAGAGGTTTAATACCTGAACTCCCAAACCAGTCAGTCAGATCTGAAGAAGCTTCTTGGATGAGAGGCGAAACATCTTCAAGAACTCTATCAAGTCCAGTTGCCTACGACAAACCTTGCTACGAAGGATTCAAGGACATTTATTGTATTAGAGTTGTAGTAATAGTACAGAAAGCTGAGGTTCAATGTTATTTCTTTTTTCTGCTGATGAAGCTTATGTAATATGTTTAAAATACATATCTTTTACATTGGTGTATAACCACCTGAATATAAGAATTCTTGTGTTTTCATTACCTCAGAATAACCTCTTTTTATCTACATAGATTGTTGATCCTCTTCCACAAAGTCTTCCATGTTGAATGCACAAACACTGGCTCTAGATAGGGCTTTTGCATTTTCCTACACACGTTCTCCTACACACTTGGAAAGGGAGGGTGATGAAAGGTGTTTGCAGTCAGCAAGCTTATTGGTAAATGTCACTGAATCCTACACACTGGTCCTTTAATGATCCACTTATCCCTATAAGACATACAGTACCTGCATCTCTCTCTTAACCTCAAATTAGCTCATTAACAGTGTTGTTTCTAAAGTGGGTTATTTAACAAATGTATTTTCATTGTGCACAAGGAATGATATACACCATAGATGTGAAATTCATTATTGGGTTTATTACAGGCTGTTGAGTGAACCCCATGTGAAATCTTAATGCAGCAATGATCCATAAAAGTTACTTCCCCTTTCTGCACACGTCCCAGATCATGGAGGAAAAGCAAAACATGAAACAGACATTAAATATATGAGTGAGCATGTTCAAGTCTATATATGGAGAATTTCTGCTTGCTTAATTAAAATCCTGCAGTGATTTTACAAGTATTAGACGTGTCAAATCAAATCTGTAGGCTGGCAAATGCATATAGCTTCTTAAAAAAAGTTCTGCAGAAAATCTCTACTGCAAGCGGTGTTAGCATATGTATGTAAGTTACATCACCTGCAGAATTGAATTTCAGGGAGTGGGTGTCATGTAATTAAAGTAGGGCTGTCAAAATTAACGCGTTAACGCGGATTAATCCATCATCATGATTAATCTGATTAAAAATGTTAACGCAATTAATGCATCTGCAGCGGAGAATGACTCGAGACGGTCTTGTCTGGTCTTGTCCAAGTAGACTTACCATCGCGCATGCCGCCGCACATGCACAAATGGGTAGTTGATCCGGTAGTGGCATATTTATAGATATATATAATAAAGGCTAGATGTCTTAAGGCGGAGTCTCTAACTGCATCACCGGGTGGCCATCTTACCCCAGGCGAGCTCTCTGGCGGAGTCTGTGGTATGTGAAGGAAGGTGAGTGATCTGCACAAACGTAAATACTCGTATCTTGCTGAAATCTTGACGGATTTACAAACGGTTTGGTTTCTTACAAACGTTATTAACGTGGCTACAATTCTGGATGTTTGACTGGAAGTGTAACAATTATCCATAAGTGCAGTGTTACAACTACACCTCTGACGTTTATAACAAACCAAACTGTTTGAAAATCGGTAGAAAATTGAGCAAGTTATGGTTATTTAAAAAGTTTGCACCACTACAACACAATGTTATGGGCGAGCCAGCT
>JAJHUR010090645.1:0-39221 GCA_027495735.1 Lutjanus campechanus
TACCTCCTAGCTGATTTTTCCACAGCTGATTTTTCTAAAACTAGCACAAGTAAGAAGTTAATAGAAGAAGTATAAATATGAGTGACAAATAAGCAATATGAATCTGCTAGAGCAGGGAGCCCCATCTTGGGGGCTAAAAAAACATGATTGAAACAGGTCACCAAAAACAGGGACTGTCCCTGCTGTGATTTATTGATTCAGGAGCTGAAGGGAAATTATTTAATGCATGAAACACTTGGTTAATAACGTTTATATTTTTGGGCTTGGTGTAAGGTATCAAGTATTTCCAAGACAAAATGCTCAAGTCCATGTGGAGTTGCAAGTCTGACTTGAGTCCAAGTCATGTGACTTACGTGCATACTTCTGCTATCTACTACTCCTTTGTGACTGTTCTGCTTTTGAGTGCCAAGCCTTCAGGTTCATTCAACAAATGCCCTTTAGTTAATCTATATTTACTTGCAAAATGTTATGAAGAACACTATTCTCACCCTGAGGCACAGCATATTGTTGATATGAAGTTATCAAAGCAGAACATTCTTTAATGTATTTTAATTAGGATTATCATAGAAAAACACCACATAATGTGTGGGTTTGATGTTTTTAAGTTGTCAGATCTTATTTATTTATGTATTTGCCTTCTGGTTTTCTTTACTTTCAGTTGGCAGTCAGCCACGGTGCATAAACTATATAAAGTGCCTCTTTTCAATATTGCTACCTTAAGTGTGATTGTTCAGAGACCATTTAGAGCAGAACAACTCTCCCTCAGTGATGTTCATTCACTGCTGCATTTCTGTGAGTAGAACAGATGCTAGCAGGGTCCTTATCTGATCAGGATTACTTTTTCTCCCCAAGTTGAATTAGTTGGCTTATGACTATGTTTGTTATCTTATTGTGACTCTTCCAGGTCCTCTGTGCCTTACAAATTCCAAGTGACGCAAGTTGATCTGCATCAACACGTTCTCCTGATCCCTACTGTCTCCATTAACCAGTGGGGGGTGATGAGGTTGGTGGGGACCCTGCAGCTTGTTCTGCTACTGGCCTTGACCTCCAGGGCCGCAGGCCTCAATATACCTCTGGAAGGTATGAGTGTCATGAGTAAGGTCATGCTTACTTAATCAGTACTTAATATTCAGTAAATATGAAGAGTTAAAGACTGGAAGAATATTTATTACATTGTTATTTGTAAATTGAATGGGTTGTTCTATGTGTAACTGAACTGTAACCTGAGCTCTCCACCCTTTTGAGTATAAATGTTTGCAGCTTTCTAAAATTATGACCAACAAATAAAAACTTGAAGTAAACTGTTTAAGTCTCAAGTGTTGCAGCAGAGCTGTCTTTGTTTAGGGTTAAGAGTGCAATCAAGTCTTGGTGTGCTATTTTAGTTCAGTGTCTGTCTAAGGCACCTTATTTGTGCAAATTATGCAGCGTTGTGCGTACAACTGTGCCCCACCTCTTAGTTTTATACAGGGAAGTAGGAAAAATACAAAAAAGTTGTGCTTTCTTTTTTTTTTGCATGATCTTGTAACAAAACCATAATTACTAATGTTAACATTTTTTGTGATCATTTTGTGTGTATGTCTTCATATTATAGTTGAGCAGCCTCCAACCATAATAACTCACACAACTGGTCCCATTATCGCCCTTCCTTTTGACCACACTGTAACGTTCAGCTGTGAAGCCAGAGGCAACCCACCACCAGAGTAAGTGACACCATCATGAACTCTATCATAATAGAACAAACAAAAAAGCACCACCACTGATGAACATGAAGATGAACTGCACAAATCATTCTGTATATCAGTGATTAATTGATGGAAACATACTGTATATTCTGCTCCAACAGATACAGATGGACAAAAGATGGCAAAGATTTTATTCCTCCATCTGTCACGACAAACAAAGCAAACCACAAAAATGGCACTTTTGTGCTTCACAACAAGCACCTCATCCAGTTTCAGGGAAAATATCGATGCTACACTTCAAACAAACTCGGAACTGCCATGACAGAGGAGATTGAATTGATAGTTCCCAGTGAGTAAAGATTTCAAAAGATGCTATTCTATTATGTGAAAATGCTGACTATTTCCCAAGTAAAGTTTTCATGATAAGGTTTTCATTTTGTTTGACATCTGTTTTTGATCAGGCGTCCCCAAGTTTCCGAAGGAGAAAATTGATCCCATTATTGTTGAGGAGGGAGAGCCAATCACCCTGCACTGTAACCCTCCAGAAGGCGTGGCCCCACGTCTGATCTACTGGATGTCTGTTGGTAAGCCAAGCAGCAACTGCTAATGCTTGTAATTTATATGGTTTATATGTCTGTTGGTTGCCCCCCCCCCCCAAAAAAAGTTAAAAGTTCTTCAACTTTCAGTTCAGTTTCACTTTTACATGGGTAGAAGAGACAAGACTCGCCTGCCACAAGCTTGATCATCAGTTCCATTGCAGACTATTGCGAAGACTTCAGTATGCTTTAAATCAATTAAGTCGTACACATGTCGCCCGGCCTTGTCCACAGGCAGTGTTTCGATACCTGTTTCGAATGGCCACACTTGAACGCAGGCGACAAACCATCATAGAGAGCGGTGAGATGCCTTACAAACTGGCATAACATTGCACACTTTTTGACAGTCTCTCCACAAAGGTATTCATGGTGTTGCACTCTGGTGGACTTGCACTTTGTTCACTCCTCCACATGGCTTATCACAGCACAAAGAGGGTGCAAGCCACTGTTTTGGAAACTTAGAAAAATGCAGGATAGAGTGCTCAGGTACACGTCGCAGGGTCCATCTTTTTCATGCTTCCCGTTAACTGTCCATGCAAGCAGCCGTGCAGTGCATTCTGGTTACTCCATGGTGAGTTTCGAGTTTCATGTTGGCCACTCCTCTTTGGCATAAAATTGACATCTAAGCTACTTTATGCAAAACAGGGGCACCCAGCATGACTTGCTGCCTCCAAAAATTCCCAAAAAACTTTTAACTGAACTACTTTTGTAATATAAGAAAGGGTTTTCAAACAAGCCAACATATTGGTCCGATTTGAAATCTGAGAGCAGATAGCAGGGTAATGCTAGGAAGCGTCACAACCCCTCGTGGCCGAAAATGCCTTGTGGACATGTACCATTAGTTCGACAAGTACTAACTTTGAAGCATACTGATGCATTTACCGTTTGTGAGTGAGAAGTTGGTATGACAACACATACATGTCATTGCACGAGCACTGTGCAAGGTTTCAGAGTGGGACAATGTAGATAGTGTGAGGGTCTGTCTGTATCACACCTTCCTGAAGTTTCTCACATATGAAAAGAAGTAGTTGGCGACACCATGTGCTTTAGTAGAGGCACATCCTCTAGCCGTTCTCACCCTCCACTGGCCTTCAGTGAAGTTAGCAGTGACAATAAGAACAAAGGTTCACTCTTAAGGCCCATGAGTTTACCCCACATCAGGGTCCTATTTTCCAACCACTGTCAAAGAAAGTGATATAGTGTGTAAAAAGTTCTGTCTGCAGTGCTATGTCAATTGGGACTGACTTTTCTGTCCTCCCCCTTGAGGACTCCTCAACCACCTCCAACAAACCTGACTGATGTCAGAAAGAAAAATATGAGTTTTTCAGGTGCTCTGAAGGACGGGGCCTAGGGGCATGGGACAGAGTGAATGAGAACACTTGTGCACACTTCTTCTTCTGTTTTAAAATTTGTTTAAAATCTGTTTTTCTCTCTCAATCTTAGTTTCACACATTTGTTTTTCCAGGTATTATCAACAATCAATACTTAGAACATGATGAAAGATACTTTGAGATATGGTAGCCTGTCTGAAAAATACACACACATCAAAGAAAACAGTGATGGTTTGAGTTTTTATTCCCAGCAGAACAGTGTGCAGTTTGCTTCATATTAGTGACCTATCTTTCCCTGAAATGCCAAGCAACATAAATCAGAGTGAAATATGTCTTTTCTAGGAGTTTGCTTTGAACATTGAAAAAACAACCAATGACTTGAGGGTATGTCTTAAATGAAGCTGTTAGGCGCTTGGAATGGGCTGACCAAGGAGTGACACAGAGCGCCACTGACCCGTGACTTAAGTAATGGATCTATGTAAACCAAATGCTGCCACAGTGTAGTTATGAGTTCACCAGTTCTATACACGGAAACGCTTTGGGGCATTCCATTAAGCATCATATGAGGCTACACTGTGTTTCAATTTATGAGACCTGAGTGTCCTTATGAGGTTGTTGTCGAAATAATCTTTACCTTTTACCCTTGTCCCTCTGGTGCACGCGATAAATGTATCTATATCTTCTTACCAGCCGGAGTAATGTCAAAAGCAAAGGTTGACATCATACACAACCATAATCTACATTGATTAAATGTCATTGACACCAATATGTTCTTTTCCAGGTCTCCAGCACATTGAGCAGGATGAGAGGGTTTCCATGGGCATTGATGGCAACCTGTACTTCTCTAATGCCTTACAGAATGACAGTCGTCAGGACTACTGTTGCTTTGCTGCCTTCCCCAAAATACGCACCATCGTCCAGAAAACCGCCATGGCTGTCGTGGTCAAGAGCTGTAAGTTTATAGAACTGTGTGTGTAGAATGCAACACATACACCACCTGCTTGGTCTCTTTTGTGGTGTTGGAAATCAAGTACCCCAAAAATCTATTTTAAAGAAAAAGGTTAATTCCCTTACCCAATTATTGCGTCTGCATTGATTTACTAAGAAATATTGACCTTTCTCAAGATATATCGATCAAAAAGTGACATAGTGCATAATTACTGTTGTTGGAAGTGTGTCCATAGTAACACAGAGCAGCTTACTCATTGAAACTACCCTCAACTGTTGAACGAGAACTTCATGATTTCAGTGTTCTTATGAAATGTCCTGTGAAACAAACCTACAATACTGCCAAGTTTCTGAATAGATTTTTTTATAACTGACCTGCATGTTTTTATGTTAAAGTTTTTTTCTATTGTGATATAAACTATTTTACATAGAGATGGATTTTTTATGCCTCTTGCTGTCTTGTGGGATTGTTAAGAGGTCTGTGTCCTGCCCTTTTTGTACATACACTATATTTGATTGTATTGATTTATCTGAGCCCTTTAAAACCCCAGCCTACACAACAGCTAGATATAACATGCACGTTCCCTTGGGTGGGCCTGTCCTTCTGAAAATGTGTTTTATGTCTCTGTGCTGGTGTTGGGCGTCATTATGTTTTTGGGTTGCCCCTCCGTCCCTCCCTCTGTCTGTCCTTCTGTCTGTCTGTCTGTCTGGTTCTTGCAAACACGATATCTCAAGAATGCCTTAACGGAATTTCTTCAAACTTCAAACATCCACTGTGACTCAAAGATGAACTAATTCGATTTTGGAAATCAAAGGTTGAAGGTCGCTGTGACCTCATGTCCATCCAATTCCTGTGACTGCATTATCTCTGGAACACCTGGACTGAATTTTTTCAGATTTGGTTAGAGGTCAAGATCATTGTACTCACCAAACATATTATCTTCCATAACTCTTATACAAATTATGGTAAAACTTCCCACATACTGTATATCTAATAGAATAAAATGATGAAGTGATGACATTTTATATCCAAAAGGTGAAATGCCAACTTCACGGGGAAATCATAATGTTCAGCTCTGTATCAGTCCTTTTCTCACTGGACTTGATGCCAACTTTCATTTAGCCAAAAATACACTCAACACCTGTTATTAAATTCCTTCAAATCTTCAATATATTATATGAGTTTGCACAGACACAACTCATCTGGTTTGTGGAGGGATACAACCCCAATGTGGAAATTCTATTTCTATGTTAATTAAATATTTGATTATTTTGATTGATGTGAGCCCTTTAAAACACCAGCCTGCACCACCAGTAGATATAACATGCATGTCCCCTTGGGCGGGCCTGTCCTCCTGAAAATGTGCTTTTTTTGCTTTCTGTTTTTGGTTTATTTGTATGTTGTACACGTATGAATTTAATGTCATAGGATTTGCATTTATATATTGTCGACTACGGGTTTGTATTGTATATATACTACTAATTTAATTTTTTCCCCCATGGTATTAAGAGGATTTAGATGTTGTGTGTTAAAACAGCTGAGGGTAGTTTGAATGAGTAAGTTGCTGCATGTAACTATGGACACACCGCTAACATAACTGTGGACTTTCTTGCAATTTAGGGGTATAAGTCTTTTGAAAGGTCCTTGTGACAGAAACGATGACATATTTTAATAAATCAGTGCAGAGGTGATAGTGCGTGAAGGAACTGGCTTCTTGCATTTAACTGAAATACAGCCAGCGGCACTACTGTAGCTCATCTGTTAATCATGACATCAGTGACAGAACCCTGTGAAGTTAAAATACAAACTAATGATACAAATCAGCACAGCCCATTTCCATTTTTTTAATAAGTGTGAAAAGACATTTGCATGTCTTGTCAGGTATTTTTACTGTTACGTTTCAGATGTTACTGTACTGCATACCAAGACGCAGGGCTTGCCTTGTCATGTTTATGCTCTGCTGCGACACTGGATTGAGCAATCCATGTCAACGAAGACAAACCAACACTGCCACTACCAGTATTATTCTCACATTATTTTGTTTTCTTTCCAGTGAGATCTGACAATGAATCTGCTGACAGCAGCGATGGCAGTGAGTAATAATCACACATCCAAGCCCTCACAGTGTACAGTAGATCAAAACACATTTCATATCATGGGAACAGGCAGCATAGTTTGTTTGCATGTTGCAAAAAGCTGCAGATAACAGATTGACTGTAAGATTGTGCGTAGATTATATCACTGATTGAATTTTTAGATATATGACTGAAGAGGGCTATTGTGTTCAACGCAGCTGAAGCCCCCCCAGTGAGAAAACCCAGCCTGCTGGTGCCCTCTGGTGTTCAGACTGAGAAGGTGCTGCTGATGGGAGAGAGTCTGCAGCTGGAGTGTATACCAGAGGGATAGTATGTTTACATTCTGTATCATCACTTCTGCATCCACATTATCACTCATCTATTATCACATTTATCTGCCAATACAGCCCATAAAATGTCACTGTTTTTATGTCATAGTCCCACTCCCGAGATTAAATGGATGAAAATGGGAGATGACCTGCCTCCACGGACAAAATTGGACCACTACGGAAAGCTGTTGACCATATCTGCTGTGGAAGAGAGGGATGGGGGGAAATACATGTGTACAGCCAAAAACTCTGCTGGAGAGGCTGTCCACTACTTTGATGTAATAGTGGAAGGTAGGTTCACATCCAGAGCTAATTGTTTGTGCGTGTTTGTTTCAAAGTGAAAGCTGTTTGACACAGGGATGGCAGTTTGTTTTGACGCAGACCAACAAAGCTCTTCTTAATCTCCCAGAGCCGCCAAAGTGGCTGGTAGAGCCTCCTCCGAGCCAGCTGACTGTGATTGGGTCTGATGTTTACATCAAGTGCTCGGTCAGTGGAAAACCACTGCCAGACATAACATGGAGGAGGAACGGAGAATTGTTTAGAGGTGAGTGGGAATAATTTGAGCTGTGGTTTTATGCATCTTCTGCCACTGTGCAGGGGCACAAAGCAGTGAGCATCTACACCAAACTTCAACCACACAACTCTGAGGTCAGCTCCACAAGTAGCTGCTCTGCTAGCTGTTGTTCAAAGCTCATGAGACAGGCTTGATTACCCTGGACTGAAGTACTGGTGCAATTAAAGGTAATACTGTTGTGGTACTCTTCACAGGATGAAAGTATTTATGGGAAAAGTGTTTAAAAGTGTTTTACAGTATTTTGCTGCAGAAATGTCAGAGTAAAAATTAGTTATTTTGATTATTATTAAATTATTAAAAGGAATGTAGTCTAGAGCAGCCATATGTAAAAATAAACTGTAGGGTTTTTTTTCTTAATATAATTGTATTTATTTTTATTTATCATTTTGAAAAAAGTTAGTTGATTTCCAGTTAAGTTTACTGTTCAGATTTGACCATCAAACCTTATATTTACTGTTACTCTGTATTTGATGGTAATATTTTTTGTTCAGGTGAAAACTTTCCTGCCTCAGTACATGTTTTTTGTGTCTTTATTTTAAGGGTCTGTGTAAAAAGGAATATTGGACAGCATATATGTTCTTAACGATTATTTCCAATATCACTTGATCTGACGATTATTATTTCCATTTAAATGAGTAATCACTTGATCTGTAAAATGTCAGAAAATTGAAAAATGTCCATCATCATTTTCTAAACCCTAAGTTGAAGTCTGAAAATATATATAATTTTTCTTTGACCAGCAGCTAAAAACCAAAAGATATTCAGTTTATTTTTATTTAAATCGATAAAAGAAGGATTTAAGAAACTGGACCCAGAGAATGTTTATCATTTTTGTTTGAAAGCTTAATTGACAATCATGATTTTTTGCCAATTTTTTGACTGGTTGATTAATCAGCTAATCATTTCAGATTTAATTTTCACATTTGAGATGCTGAAATGAGAGAATTTGGACCTTTTTTTCAAAACAGTTGCCTATTAATGAATTAGTTGTAAGCTAATTGATTAACTGACTAATCGTTGCAGCTTTACTTTGAAATATTGAAAGTTGAAAGTGTGTCAATGATCTTGATGTTATGTTTTTATGTATGTATGATGCGGTCAGATGACCCACAGAACAACAGGCGAGTGCTCGATGACACTGTGGTGTTCCACAATGCCGGACCAGAGGACAGTGCTGTCTACCAGTGTCAGGCCTCCAACAGTCACGGCAGCATTCTGGCGAACATTAACATCATGGTCATGAGTGAGTATTACAGCAAGCCCTGGACAGGCAGCGAGGACAGAGTTATTACCTAATAAACACAGTGGCCAGTGGCCTGGGAAATGTTGTGTCGTTTGTGTGGGCTCAATAGCATTTCACAGATTTTGAGGTGGGTCATTCTTTCCAAAAACATTTTGTTACCTGATCCCAAACATTGTCATGGCCTGTTATTATCCTGAAAACATTTGCCTAAAGTTACATTGTAACCATGACAGACAATGTCTGGACAGCAGCAGTATTTAACTAATGGATCCTAGAATTTATATTGGCTGCAGCAAATCTGCAACATTTTTTCACTCTTCAATCACAGTTTTGTGTTCACATGCTTACTGTACTACAACTTCTTTTTGGCAGTAGAAGATGCAGGTCTTTTGTTACTGTAAATAAAAAGAAATCACACCCACACCCACATCCAAGATTTTCTGCAACTTCTGCTACTGTATCCCATCTGTCTTCAAGGATATTGTATTTAAATGGCTGCATTTATGTAGCGCTTTCGTCCAAAGGCACTGGTCCCATTGGGATTAATTTCAGGGGATCACTGTCTCCAAAACGTAGGACAGGAGAGGCAGAGGATCAAACTGCCACCTCTGTGATGCCCCACTCTACCTTCTGAGCCACATCCTCTCCTATTACATACACTACTTTGAACAGAAATACCAGGCAGTCAGTCTTCGCTGAGATTATATAGCTCAAGAATTTTTTTTACTCATTTATTTCCACTCTAACACTCATTTCATTATCACTTGTCACTCATGTCTGAAGGAGCAGATCATTTTCAGTTAATTTTAAAGGAGCTAAAAGGAGAGGCTGACATATAATGTCACCTCCCAGTGAACCTCTGATCCACCAGCTTCTGTAACTCAATGGGGTGTCAAAGGGGATATAAGAAAGTGATTGCTTACTTTGTCTGATCAGTGCTCCACAACAGTCAAAATTCAAAGATAATGGGTTCATTAACACAGAAGCCAAGGAAACTATTCAGTTTTCACATTTTAGAGAATTTAGAAGCACTTGTGCTTAAAAATGACTAAATTAATCAAATATCAAAATTGTTACCAATTCATTTTCTGATGATTGACTGATTCATTGAATGATTTCAGCTTTACAACCATATTTGACTTTTCCATGTCCACGCAATATTATAGAACAGTAATTTAAGAGCCGTCATTTTAACTAAACAATGATGTTAAACAGATACACAATCTTCTAGGCAAATGGAATGAACGACATGACATACTGTTGAGCAAGTTTATGTTCCTGATGTTTATTGGCACTATTACAAATGTCAGTGTCAGATTTTAAATGAGTATTTTCTTTATTACTCTGTAACTTTGGCTCTCTGTTAGAAATGTTATATTTGTTGAAGCATTACAAAAGGTTGTGATGCTTGTGCCTGAATTATGTCTGTATTTTCAGTTATCTGTTCTTCTGCCTCTATTTCTTATGAAAAAGTCCTCCTGGGCAGTAACTTGACATTTGAGCAGCTGTACTCTCTCCTCCTTCCTCTTGCTCTTAGACATGGCCCCTCAGATACTGACGAGGGACAAGCAGGAGTATGCTGTAGTACTGGGAGGGGACATCATTTTGAACTGCAGTGTTTTCAGCTCTCCACCACCCACCATCTCCTGGTAAGTGATCACCAGGGAGAGCATGTATTAGTCTTGGCGACGTCTGTCAGTGAGAAGTTTCACAGCAACACAACAAACACAACATTGTGACACATATATCGTTAATACAGACGAGGTGTGATACGTTTTCTTCAGATAACTGTGGTTTTATTCATATATTTACATCACTGTGTTAGTCAGCTGTGTGCGGTTTCCAGATGTCAGTGCTGCGTTCTAAAGAATGAAGCAGAGCACATACAGTGTCACTGCAGTGAACAGTGCTATTAATCCTGCACTGCTTCAGGTGTCATCAGGACAGAGTCTGATGTTGACACTTATGTCTGTTTAATGAGATAATTCTCTTCTGTTCCTTGAAAATGGTCTATTGACTACCACTAGAGCTCGGCTACAGTTCAACAAAAGAGAAATACGATCTCAGGCAGTCCATGACAAAACACTGAACTTTACAAAGACCCTCAAAATGCTAAGAGAGTTCTTTTGGTTCTTTTAGATCAGGGGTTCTCAAAATAGAGCCCACAGGCCAATGGTGGCCCTCATAAACATTTTTTGCAGCCCACAAAAATTACATGAAATGCTTGCATTATATTTTAATCATTCCAATTTTGTTTCCCAATCATTCCATTTTAATACATTCACTTTCAGTGGCCTAAATTTGAAAGAGAACAGACAACAATGCCATGGCACATTGCATTCTGAGTTTTATATTTTAGGATACACGTCTTTGTTTTCATTCGTTTTGCTTAGAGCGACCACAAGCACACAGCACAGCCACAGGTATAAATCAACAGAGAAACACAACACAAATGGGCTGAGTGGAAATTCAGTCTAAGACTCCTTACTGAGAGAAGCTGAAGACAGAAACAAAGGAGCATTGCTTCTACAAAATAAAGGAAATTAACTGGTTCGATCTATACATATACAGCGAGTGGTTGGGTGATCTCAACAAGCTGCTGCCGGTAACATTTGTGTTTTTGTACCTTGTTTGTGGTGTGAGTCCTGACACTTTCGAGCAGTTCAGGAATTATAAATCCCTCGAGGCCAATCTTCAGTTTACAAATGGATGGGTGCAGGAACTGTAAATTAGTACTACAGGCATCTGTGGCCTAATTTCCCACAGTGTCTTGCGTTTCTCTTCCTCTCACATTACAGCCCAATTCTCTGTACACTACCTGGCTACTGTGTCAAGGTGCACCCCCCTAACAAACGTTTGTCAGGTTAGGAACAACAGCTTGTAGCTACTGATTGCATGACACCTAGTGTCTTATTTCAGTGGAAAACTCAGTGGTTTAATGTGTAATTGAGATGGAAAAGCCACCAGCAAAAAAAACCCTGTATGGTTGAGGAGAAAAGGTGGTTTTCAGAAAAATGGATCAACTATTGCTTCATCTGACCTGTGGAGACGATAAATTCATGTTCCTAATCTACAAAAAGGTGAATTCAGTGCTCAAGGAATTCATGTAAAGTGCCCACAATGCCATGTATCATCTATTGCCTGCATTAGATGATTTTTCACTCAAATGTACTCAAATCACAAAAGTTGTTCAACTTAGCTTTCTTCAGCTGAAGACGATTTCAAAAATGATTTCTATCTTGACCTTGACCTTGAAAAAATGATTCATACATTTTATTTCATCACACCTAGTATTCTGGTCTTAGTCAGAAAGCCATCTATTACCTCCAACTAGTTCAAAATGCTTGGCTTTTATTCACATTACACCACATTACTCTCATCCTCACTTCACTTTGCTGGCTGCCTGTAGGTTTCAGAATTGATTTTAAGATTTTATTGCTGACTTTTAAAGCTCTGCAGGGCCTAGGACCCAATTATGTTTCTTAGTTGCTTGTCCCCTATGAGCCTGTACGTAACTTCTGTATGATTCTCAGCTGGAACCCCTCTGCTGGTTCCTAGATCTCGCTTTGTCACAAAAGGCGACAGGGCTTTTGCGTTAAAGGCCCTTCATTTATGAAGCTCCCCATCTGAGGATATCAGGCAACTTCGGTGTCTTGTCTGAAAACCTGTATTTTTATACAAAAAATACATTCCACATTATTTTGTTTTATTCCTACTGTTTTATTTATATTTTGACATCATTGCTCTATTCCACTAGTCTTTCCTTTTACCACCTATTGCCAAGACTAAATGCCCTGTTATGTTAACAAACATGGAAAATAATTTGTGCAATTTGTGTGGAATTTGTGAACCCATTAAATTTCAGATCGGTTCCAAATTTTACTGGGTTCTTCCTTGATCCATGCCACACACTTCCACCAAGTGTGATTCACGAGAATCAGGCTAGTAGTATTTCAGTAATCCCGCTGACAAACAAACAAATGGCACCAAAAACATAACCTTCCTGGCAGAGGGAACTAAAACTTCAGCTAAAAATGTCACAAAATAGCATCTAAAGTGTTTTGCACTTCACCTATTGGGTAAGTTGTACACACACTCTAAAAGAGGTGTTAAACTGTCTCTCCTAGGGCCAGAGAGGAGACTCCAGAAGCCATTGAGGGGGAGCGTTTTGTTGCTCTGGAGAATGGGTCTCTGCAGATCATCAGTGCAGAACAAAACGACAGCGGGAATTACGTGTGTGTTGCCTCCAACACGGAGGGCAAGTTGGCTGTTACTGCTGTGCTGGATGTGAAAGGTATCTCAACAACATGATTAGTGCTGACTTTCCTAAGCAGGATTAGTACGACAGTAGTCACTGCACATGATTTGTCATTAAAGGGCAAATTCACCCAAATGACAATGACAGTTTTCAAATGTTTCTGTCTGCTTGGCTGGACTAGAGGTGGAGAAAACCTTTTGTTTTTCTTTTTTTTGTTATTCAGGTGAACTGACCCTTTAAAATTAAAGTCAACACTCGCCTCAGTACCTTAATAAGTGCGACATAGTTTTTTGTGGATGACGTATTGAATACAAGGCTTAAAAGCACATAATAAAAACAGTGTTTTTTTTTTCTTTTTCTTTTCAGCATGCTCTGCCATAATTGATGAAGTAGTTAAAGTATCTTTCTCTATGAGGTCTTTTGAAACATTTTGCTGAAAAGCCAATAAATACTTTAGCATCTAGACTTTAAATCCATCTTTCAGTGATGTTATGAAAAGATGCAGCATGAATAATAATGTGGTGGAACATATTTAGAAATTTATTTTTCATGGATGTTTCATAAATGCAAATTGCCAGGGAAATTTATTGAGCAATATCAAGACATTTCCATTTTGATTACTCATTTCACATATCAAAGAGGCAGTTACCGCAAGAATGACTCATTCATAAAGTAAATAATTTGGCTCAACTTCAAATATTCACATCTTATTTGAAGCATGCAGGAATTATGAATATTTTTTTCCTCGGTTCCTGCCTAACAAGACAAATATCATTATCTTTTCATCTTATCTGTTTAATGGATGTTCTTTTGTCCCTGACCTTTTTTTATTTCATCTTTAGACCCTACAAAAATAGTAGATCCACCCAAGGACGCGCAGATCATCAGTGGGACTACAGCGCAGCTGATGTGCCAGGCAGAGTACGATAAAAGCCTGCAGGCCTTTTTTGAGGTGGTATGGAGGAAGGATGGGGAGGAGATCCCACCTTCCTTTGAGGAAAATTCCAGGTAGGTGGCTGTGGTTTAATAGTGTTTCAACCAGTTTTCAGGTGTGTTTGTGTTCACAATGGCTTTGTTCAGTGTCTTTATCTCTGTGCTAATGCTAGGGAAGAAAAAATGCATTGAAAATCCCCAAAGCTTTGTTCCTTATCCTGATAAGTAGAGGGTCAAAAACAGGGGATATTATTGCCCTTTTCTCTGCCAAGAAGGTTATATTTTTTGGTTTGTTTTTTCTGTCACAGTTTTAGTAACAGTTGTTGGAAAGTTAGGCTATATCAAAAACTGCTGCACTTAACTGTATGAGAAAAATCTAATATAAACTAGTATGTGACCGGTATGGGTTTTTAATGGCCAATCCCAACTGCAATATTTACAGAGCAGGGCAGGGCTGTCCATTTCGATGCAGGTCCAGACTGAGATATAGATGAAAAAAATCAAAGCTTTTCTTGTTATTTAAATCAATAACAGTGTAGACGAATGTGCGGCTCTGGTGTAGGTACTATACGTGTTCACTGAGTACTTTGTATTTGATTGACTGATTGAATTTGTATTCCAGCTATATACTAACCAACGCACTTCTATGTTCAGATACTTTGTGGATGGTGGCATGCTGCAGATCATGAATGTGAACCTGAGTGATCAAGGATTGTACACATGCATTGCTAGAACCAGCCTCGATGAAGACAATGCCACTGCACTGCTCATCATACTGGGTAAGAGGGTATAATGTAAATAATACAGTATAGAATATTATTAATGATTGATGACATTTTCTTTAAAATGCCTCAGACTATAGACAGTGATATAAATAATTAAAATCAGGGTGTTGCAGTTGTAGTATGGATGTCATTATCATGGTTAATGCCTCAAGATGTTTTGGTTATTAAACTGACAAAGTCCACTGAATCTTATTATTTCTTTTGTGTTACAGATGTTCCTGATGCTCCAAAAAAAGTAAAGATGTCTGAACATGAGAGTCCGAGGAATGTCCGCCTGTCTTGGGTGCCCGGGAGTGATCACAGCAGCTTGGTAACAGGTAAATGTTCATCTAGAAGTCATAGAAAAACCTGTTGTAATCAACACAGAATGACCTCACTGAAGAAATCCCTCCGCTGCTCTCACAGGTCACACAGAGCACTAATGTCATTAGTTTTTCTCAAATGTTTGCTTGCAAAAAGTAGTAAATCACCCAAAACATTTCATTCATGCTTTAAAACCAAGTTATTGTGTCAATAATTTGGCCACTGCCACCAAAATGAAAAGATGTTTAGTCATTGTGTGAGCCGAAAGCTCAAAATGTTTAGATATTTTTTCAGTATGACAGTCAACCCTGGAAATGTTTCTTATGTTCAAATCTCTGTTTTGTTTCACTTTTTTTTTACACTGACTGCTAACTGTATTACACAAGAATGTGAGTTTTGTCTAGCTGAATGCTGTTGTGTATCACACTGAGCATTATAGATATTTGTAGAACAGAGAAAAAGGATACACATATTTCAGCCTATTGTCATACACATTTATATAGTAAATTTATTTGCCTAGCAATGTGTTACATGCAGAGTGCAAACTGTAGACAATTGGACTCACTCTTTTGGACGCACATGCCAAGATGTGTACAGTTTGCTTGAATAAATGAGAAGTTCCAATCTGTCGTAAATAAACTAATTGTTCAGAGATCTGAACTTGCTGTTTGAAAAAAAAAATGTAATCTCATTTGAGAATTAAGCCAAACCGAATGAGAAAAACTGTAAATAAAGGCAGGTGCTGCCATCCCTTGGCTACAAGCAGTAGAGCAGTGCACGCTTCACATAACCGAAGAATATAACTTTAATCATGTGTTGAATAAATGCATTGTATTTGTGGCTAATTAGCGATTTCGTATCGGCAATTCAGTTCAGCTAGTTAATAGGGATTCACGTCTGTACCTTCTTGATTGTGTGTAGATAAAAATGTTCTTTATATTTCCATGATAAAAATGTATATCTGACAGTGTCCTAGCTGTCTCTACTTGCATGCGGTGTGTGACAGATGGACTGCACATGCACAAATTGTTGCACTTCTTTAAAAAAGAATGTGTTCCCCATTTGAACACAAATGTGAATATTATCTGGTTTCTTCACTTTTTCTTATCTTTGGGTTAGTCTCCTTGGGCTTTGGGAAACAGTGATCAACATTTTCTGACCAAACAACTAATCTATGAATTGAGAAACTAATCAACAGATTATGAAAATAATCGCTAGTTGCAGCCCTAATGTTATTTATAGTCTGAGTTGGAGAGTTATGAAATACAAGTAACAATAAAATAATACACGTTTAAAACAAAATATTAGTGACTATATTTTGTTACAGTTTAAATTGGTGGTATTCTGAATACAGATACTGTCTTCAAAAATAGATTACTTGAGGAGATTACTTTTTTTTTGTTTTTGTTTCATTTGAGAAACTGAAATCTGAGAATTTTTAATGAAATATTACTCAGAACAATTTATTGATTATCAGCAAAGTTGGCGATTAATTTAATAATCAATTAATTGTTGCAGCGCTAAAAAAAACCATAACAGTATATAGCACATGAACAAAGTGTACGGCCCATGAACCTGGCACTTAAGTTTCACCCGATTTTGTTCAGTGCCTGCTGTGTTTATAAAAGATCTCTTACACACAAATAAATTGAACTGTATCACCTAAAAACTGGATAAGAGAAGTTCTTTGATGTCGGCTAATTTAGTTACTGCACATCCCTAAATTTTGTCATGTCTCCTGTGTTGTGAGCGGGAGAGTGAACAGATTCTGCTGCTGTGATCTCTGTTGAGTGCAAACTAAAGTTCTTTAACAAGTGACGGCTGCAAATAGCTGTGAAGTGCGGAGCATCCTGGCAGGGAAGCTTGTGTCTCATTTATGCTTCAAAAAGGGACTTTATTTTTGGAACTTACTGACGATAAGAATTTACATAAATTGATAAATGTATCCTCTTGTAATATTTATTAGCTTTGATATGTGTTATCTGTGATCAGAAATTAGAGCAGACATGCCTGAAGAAGATGCTTTGTTAAACAGGAATCTGTTGTCATTTTATTTGTTTAATTAGAACATCTTGAAGCATCAAACATCAGTTGTAAGGCCATCAGCTCTTTTCTAAACCATATCAGTGGATCACGCAGTTTGGCACAGCACAAGGTGGATGTGTGTAGAAATATTAATTTAATGTAATTAATCTGGCATGGAAATTGCCAAAAGCCATGACTGTGTCTGAAATCACTCCCCCGTTTACTCATTTATTATTCCCTACATGATCAACAGTCAGTCAGGGACTCTCAGGGAGTAGTTAACTGAGACTTTGGATACGTATGAATCATCCTCATTTTCGACACGCTTACAGATGTAGTGTTGCATAATAATTTACACAGCTGTCATTTCAGCAACAAGGATGCAGACATGCATTAGGGGATTCTGGGCAAAAAGTAGCTATAGTTTAGTTAACCTGCAATTATTGATTCTTTTTGCCACTTGGGGGCAGTAAAAAGAAGTTGGGAGCACAACATCGACACATCACAACCTTTCAAGTAGATATGGTAAATTTGTTGGCAAACAGTTAATTATTTACACATCCAGTAGTTACATAGAAACATGATCATTCATTTGGAGTCATTTGGCCTTTACCAACTCCTGAGGGAAACATCTGGCTATTTAAATGCTAAATGCTTCATTATGTTCAGCAGGTAGTCTGCTGTTCAGGGCTGAGCGGGTAGTTTTAAAGTTTTAAGAGCTGAAACTCACTCATTCATAATGCGCTGTAAAGCCAAGTAGAGCTGTAGATTTGGGTGCTAATTCTCTGTAGGTTCATTTCTACAAGCGAGAACTTTCACATTGTTTTCAGATTGTCACTTGATACATTGTTATTGTACAAATATTGATTATTATCGCTTTAAAGTAGTATTTTATTACAACGTGGAACTTTTTGAGGGCACTATGAAGAGTATAAATTTTTACACATATTTACATTTGTACAAAATGACAAAAAGTGAATTTAGTACATTATTGAAAGATAGATTCATGTGCAGAAAGCTGTAGTTCAAAGTTGTGACATTCTGAGCGGTTCACTTTTTTCCTCAAAAGTTAGATAAGACAAAGACAAACCTGGAGTCAGGAGCATGGCTTAGCTTGAAGACTGGAAGCAGAATGAAACAGCAAACCTTGTTCTCTCTAAAGTTAAAAAAACAAACAAAAACAAAAAAACTCACCTACCATCACCCTTTAAGCTTTATGCTAAGCTAAGCTAATCGCCTCTGACTCTAGATTTGTACTTACTGAACAGACATTTGAGAGTTATCAGTCCTCTCATCATGAACATGCTAAACGAGTGGACTCATTGAATATGTTTATGTTTTGAATGTATCCACTTACAACAGTGTTAACTTCGGTCTAAGGTAATTGCACTCACGACATGCTGGTGTTATGTCCCAGCTGGTTTTCCAACTAAATGGATCCTGTACGTGTGCACATGTTGGGTTCATCTAACAGGAGCAGTTGTGTTCTGCCTCCATCACCAGTTTCTTCACACATTCACAGACATGTTACTGGCGACATCTCATGAATATGATTTGATAATTGAGCACTAAATCACAACCACTTAGTAGAGAATTACACCTTTACACTAAGGTGGATTGGTTACCTTTGTTTCCCAATAACAAGTAGACAGACTTGTACTAGACTTAATTGTGGGAGAAAACAGAAGAAATGAGCAAGAACTCGATCAGTTTTTGGGACTGTGCACTTAGTTCAAAACTGAAAATTGTAAACTACCTATGAAAGTGAACAAGAACACTTTAATCAGTTTGAACTGAGCTTAGAGGTAGCTCATATGAAGTGTAAACTTGCTTAATCTTGCTTTCATCTAATTCTCAGGAAGGAAGCGAATAAACATTTTTATCAGAATGTTTAACTATTCCTTTTTTGGTCTTGTGAAGTGTTAAATATGTGCTATTTGTCTCTGTCAATAATGTATAGTGGACTATACAGTACAATAGAAGCAGTCTAATGCATGCTTTGTTTTCTCAGCAGCTGTGGTCATCAGTGTTATGGTGATAACTGAATGTGCATGTCTCCTCCATGAGCACAGAATTTATAGTGGAGTATGAGGAGAGCCAATGGGAGCCTGGCAGGTGGAAGGAGCTGCAGAAAGTCCCTGGTAACCAGGCAACAGCTGAGCTGGCGCTACACGGACACCTTAACTACCAGTTCAGAGTGTATGCTGTTAATGCTGTTGGACCTGGACCCCCCAGTGAGCCCACTAAGAGACACAAAACACCCCCTGCTGGTAAGACTCGCTCCCTTTAATTAACATTTTCTGCTGTGGTTATCGATCCATTGTGGCAGCATGCAAAGTTTTAACTTTTCTTTTGAAATGTGCAGAGAGGTTCTGTGTGGAAAGGAGAACAGCTTTTGGCCACAGGATATTGTAGCAGTGGGGGATGTAGATATTTTTGGGTCTCAGAAGCCCTTAAACTCCCAAAGTATGAACTCCTTCACATGTTGCTGCTTAACCTTGGCTCTCATTTCAACATAGATACTTTTCAAAGAAGGAAACTTGTACTATACTTCCTAAAGAGTCTGGTTTAGCTTCACAATATGCATTGATATTTGCTTTTTAGCAGTTAGAGCTGAAAATACTAAAATGAACAAATTCATGCATTTTTTTTTTCATTTGTAAATATGCGATAATGCAACTTCTCTTCAAAGCTCCTGATAGGAACCCAGAAAACATCAAAATTCAAGGCCATCTTCCTCATCAAATGGACATTAGCTGGGAGGTAAGAGAAAGATCTTATCTATCTATAAGATTGTGCACCAGAAACTGGTGATGTAGCAACACCAGAAATGCTATGATACATTATTTGTCATATTTATTCTTTTTATTTGTATTAAACTATTTTTTCCTTTTAACTTAAAGTCCTACCACTTTCTTCATTTTATAATATAATAATAGAGGGCTGAGCTAGTTAGCTAGGTACTTTATTAGCATGCTCATGTCAAACAGCTAATCAGCAATATGCTTCAGATTTCTTACCTGACTTCTCTGGAGATGCGCTACCCTGCACCAGTCTTTTGCATTTGGCAGCATTGAGACTTGCCGATGGTGATTTACGCTTCTTTTTAGACATGATGTAACCGTTTTTATCTTCTATTATCTTCTATTTCTGTTACAGTACGTTGCTATAGATTAGACGCTTTGGCACTGTAGAAAAAGTAGTTCTGGGTGACAGTAGTGCTGGATTTCAAAATAAAGGATTCAAAAGTAAAAAGTAAAATTACAAAGTACTTATTTAACATAAAAAGAAAAAAAAAAGATTTTTTTTTTTTAAAACACCAAAAACAAACACCATATGCTGAAAAGGGCCAGCCCCTTGAACTTTTTTTAGGGCAAGTTTGGAGAACATTGGAGGAACGAAGATTGGAGGAATGGTGGGACGTACAAATGGACAGACAAACCACTCTTCAATTACATTAGTGATTAATGATAAAAGTAGACCTAAGCATGTGCAAAAAAATAACATTTTTTATTACAATATTGCAATATTTGGTATATTGTCACATCCCCACTAGAAACCATTATACTGTAGAATGGAAGCCTTGTGCAAGGTTTCTGACTCATCAGTCCACCGTTCTGTTGTAGCCGCTGCTGCCTGTCGAACACAATGGCCCAGGCCTCGAGTACAAGGTGAGCTACAGAAAACTGGGGGTGGAGGATGTCTGGAGGGAACATCTGGTCAAAAGACACTCCTTTGTGGTGAGGAACACGACCACTTTTGTTCCCTACGAGATCAAAATTCAGAGCAGGAACAGTCACGGCTGGGGACCAGAACCTAAAGTTGTTACTGGTTACTCTGGAGAAGATGGTGAGTTTATAGTCAATATGTCCTCTACTGTATCTATTCATTTCATTAATACATTTAATTCATGTTTATATGCAACTCACTTCCGTTCTGCTGTTTCATTAAACATACCTTCAGGCTGAACTAACACGTGTAGCTGTTGTCTTCTCATCACTTACTGCAAACTTTCTGTGTTATCGTATCCCACCCTGTTTTCAGTCGTCTTTTGGCATTGTCTGCGGGAAAATGTGTCAGGTTAAGTTCTTTCCTTTCTTCCTTTTGCCCATGGTTTTAACCCCGTGCAGGTGTGCAGTAGTGACTTTTCCTCCCCTCTGAGAAAAGGAAAGAAAAAAAAAAGAAAAAACTCCTTTGCTGAATCCAGCAGGTGGCAGATAACCTTTGTAGAGGCAGAGGGATGTCAAATTTCCACTTCTGTCTCAGAAGCTGTGGGAGATTTGACAGATCACAACGCACTTTACGCTTTAGACCAAGTGATGCACAATGGCTGCTTCTCTCTCTAGTGTCTGCTGTGCTTCTATCCTTTCCTGTTACCACTACAGTGACATGTAGAGCAGAAAATATTGAGAGATTGGTGTTGTATTTGTCCCTGCTGAAAGATGAAAAAAGATGCAAAAATTGAACAACGAAGCTGCCTCATTTGGTTTCCAGCTGAGTATGTATTTGTGCACATTTATGCTGATCTACTAGCATCACTGCTTTTATTTACCCCTTTCACTGGCAACACATCTCTGCACAGCCTAAACAAAAATAGAGATGTTTCCTGTTCTAAACAGCTCAGACCATCTAATTAGGCTGTTTTTTTTTCTGTTAATGTTCTGTCATTATACGTGTTTTATGGTAGTGTTAAAGAGTCTCTGCACAGGTGGCCTGTTGTTTTCAGTATGTCTGTTTTCCTGACCTTCCCCTGTGTGTTCTTCAGTCCCCACTGCAGCACCGCGGGACGTAGCAGTGGAGGTGTTCAACACCACTGTTCTGAGAGTTAGCTGGACCCCGGCTCCACCTGCCACAGTGAGAGGTCATCTAGGAGGCTACGGTGTAAGTGTTCATGCTCCTGAACATGATTTCTTTCAGACTGTGTTGTACAGCTGAAGACTTTCAAGGCAACAGAGGAGCAGAGAAATTACTGGTTTAAGTGTTTTTATCTTCCATTAGTTTGTACATAATACAGGTGCAAAAATACACTGAGCAGCAGTTGGCACAATTTTGTAAAATAATTAACTTTCCTTTCTAAGAATCTGTAATTACAGAGGCAAAATGCAATTGAAGGTAGTCTCATGAAATAACATATGTAGTATTTACTTACTAAACATTTATATAGATATTACTGACAATGGTTCCCAAGGGCTGGCCAAAGCTTTACGGAGGTTCACTTGGCCTTCTTCATTTTTAAAGGGTGTAAGAAAACTTCATCTCATCCTGCATTAGAAAAACAATCAAAGAGCATGTATATTTATATCGCAAAGACAGCTCCCCAGGCACCACTGACCTTCACTGTTTTGTCTTTTATAATTGCCCAGTGATTTTATAACAGTAAATTTTCTTATTTTTTAGGCTCTGTATCTTGATAGTATCCATGTTGAAGCTTCCACAGTTCTGTGACTATGTGATGTATTAGTGATACTTTGATACTGGTTGTAAAGCATGAAACTCAAACTCACAAAATAAACTTGCCAATTAAATATGACAATTTTATGTGTCTATATGCTAGGGATATAGTCATTATGAGCACACAGAGAAAGAGCATTCCCTGAAATTGTAATGGCTAACGATTTGGTGGGTCATATGACCCCATTTGTTTTCACTTTCTGCATTTCAAAACACCCCTAATTGAGGATGAACTTAATGATGAGATTTCTGCATGTGCTCAGTTTTTTAGAGAAGTTGTGTTGTCAGGCTTGTGAATTAAACAAGAAATAAGTTCACAGATGACATTTTTGCTGGTGGGTTCATGATTTTTAATCTTTAATTGGTTCAATTAAATGTGTAATTTAATAAAATAATGTGTATGTCTATAATTCAATTAAACATACTTGTTAAATATGGTAATAATATGATACATTACTTGGAAAAATTAAGCTTTTGAGGTACATTTTTTCTTTCCCCATTGTCAAGTGTGTAGGTGTAGTCATTAAAAGTATGGAGGCGGCATAGTGGTTGACAGAGTGACAATGACAATGTGATTGTGTGAAGTAGCTATTTTAACACATCATCACTTGAGGTGGTTGGTAAAAAAGCCACATCTCAGATTCACAGTTCATATGTTATCATATTAAAGGCAAACCAGGCTTTAATTGCTGCTCCTGTATCTCACTGTTCTGTCTTCTTGTCTCTGTTCTCTCCCTCTTCTCTGTGCTCTGTGTTCAGACGTGTTCATCACCTTTGTCCATTGCTTCCCTCTCACAGGTTCACTGGTTTAGAAAACGGAGTCTGCTGAATCCCAACAAGATCCTAGATGAGCGCCAGTCCATGTCTTTTCCAGGGAAGAGGACTCATGCCATCGTGCCGGGCCTTGAACCTTTTTCCGAGTACAGGCTCACTGTCAACGTCTTCAACAAGAAGGGCAACGGGCCCAACAGTGACCCGGTCACCTTCAACACTCCAGAGGGAGGTGAGATGACACAAACATGCAGCACACATCATATGAGTTATCTTCACATGCTCAGAAATATTAGTGCTAAGAATGCAAAAGGTAAAAAATATCCTCAGGCTTGCAAATCCTTTAATGGCATGGTGGACATTTAAAGGCAGGCTACAAAAGCACACATTTCATTTACACTGAAGTCGCCCTCCACTCAGAAATGTGTTTTCCTTATTGTTATTTCACTTGGATGTTTGTGCTTCACTGTGCAGAATAATAAATGTGCAGAGTTTGACACCCGAAGGCTGTTTTGACTGTTTTCAGATTTCTCTGTGCTCACCTTAAATCTGACTTCAAGATGTGCACCTACAAGCAGCTAGTTTGGAAATCAATCATGGTTCAATGCGATGTGGACAGTTGAAACCTCCAGTGCCAAAGAAAGTAGGAGGCATTTTGTGTCCAGTAGTTAAACTTCACAAAAGAAAAACCTTTGTGAATTATAGATTCTGGATTTTTACCTCAATGTGGGAGAAGAATAGATGTAAATTTCAAAATATAACCAGATACTTGAACCTTTTGTGGAAGAACCATATCAGATACAAATTATAATCCAGTATCCAGTAAGTATTTTTATATCCCCTCTCATGCCCAGAGGGGATCTTTAAATAAAGTAGGTACAGTAAAATGCATGCTTTTTTAAAGAGCACTTTCAAGTTACCTAAACCAAAATATTTCCATATTCTCAAAATCTTTATCATCACATCTAAATTGTTACTATAAATGCAAATGGGACAAATAAAGTTTACAGAATTACTCTATATCCACAGCAGTCAATGTATGTTGTTACTTTATTTACTTTACCAGCTGTTCATATCAACTTTAATTGAATGTTTTGATCATTTTGACACCAGGAGAAAAAGAAATATGACGCTGGGATCATTCAGTTGACATTTTATTATGTAGATGAAAGACCAGATAATGTAAATGTAGAGTATTTTCGAATTCAAGCACATTCCTAAATATGAAAACGTAACTGTTAAAATTAAGCATTTTCCAAACTTTTGACACTTTGTACAAACCTTGAAAAAGTTTAGCCTTTAGATCAAGAGAGAAAGAGGAAATCATCAAAGGTGGCCTGATTCTATGTTCTTCATAAAAATACTTGTTAAAAGCTGCTCAGTGTTACAGCTTTGTAAAATGACAAATTTGCTTAAAACAACTGTCATGTGCTACATCAGTGTGCTTTTTCATCCGTTTAACAAATAAAAGGAGGGTAAAGAAAGCTTTAAAAAAAAAGTTTAAAGCATGAAAGAAAAAATATCAAGCATGAAAACATACTCGGCAGGAGAGAAAGAAATCTTAAATTATTTGGACATGTCTGGATTCAACATCCTAAAAGTATTCTCCACACTAAAACAGACTGGCAGTCTGATGTTTAACCACCTCTAAATAAATCACAAGGTGCTTGAGAAACAATTCTGTACAATACGTGCGTTAACATTACTGTTGTCTTCATAGTTCCTCAGCAGGTTCCCATCCTGACGGCCTCCAGCCCCCAGAAAGACTCCATTTTGCTGGTATGGGGCCCACCACTGGAAGCAAATGGCATCCTCACTGGTTATCTCCTGCAATACCACCTCAGTATGTACTGTACACACACACACACACACACACACACACACACACACACACACACACAATGTTCTTTGACTAATTAGTCATTAACTTACAGTGTAGACCTTTTATCCTATGCAAGTGTTTTCATTATAATAGATTGCTCTTTGCCATAGCTTTGTTTGTTGTGTGAAGCATTGTGGGTGAACTGCAAACAGAAATGTAGCTGCAGTGTTAGAGCATGTGTCCTGTGAGAGGACACGTCAATAACATGTGGACAGCTTTTAGTACATGCGTTCAAACCTGGCATTAGAGTGCATCTCTAGATGTGTCTCGAGTGGCCATTTGTGATCAGATCTCACTTCCCCGCTCTATATACAAGTAAACACTAAGACTAATTTGTCTATTTGGCCATTCAATATGAAAATTTGACTATTAGTTCTATTAGTCTATTTTTTAGTTCAGTGCCACACTAAACTCCTAAACGCTCACTGGTGCGCTGGGATTTTATAACTGAACTACTGTACAGTTAGGAAACACACTTTACTTTCTCTGATTGCATGGGAATCTAATGTTTTTGCATCACAGATGAAGAGGAAAACCATTAAGGAAAGAGTCAGAGAAAGTGTGCATCCCAGTGCACCACGGAGCATCTCTTCTGTTTACTCTTCACTGCTCAGTGTTTTTTACATGGAAAGAAACATCTTAAAGTGATATTCCACCGCGGAATGATAGTCCACTCAATATGTACTCACCTCTATGCCGATGTGAGGATGGGTAAAGATCTTTATTTCACAAAACAATCCTGGAGTTTCAGCAGAAAACAGGGTTGCAGCTAATGGCAGTGAATGGCGACCATGGATAAAATGTAAAAAAAACAAACAAAATGTCTCCATCCTGCTTGTGTGCGTGTGAGCCACGACATTAAAATTTAACCACAAAAGGCGCCATTTACACCATGTTTTTAGCCAGAATGTCAACTGTAGCCTCCCATGTAGCATGTAAACATGGCGTTGATGTATCGCAAGACTTCATATATCTCTTAATGGGTGCACGTGTGAAAATATCGCAAGATATGTGAAGTCTCGCGATACATCGACATCATGTTTACATGCTACCTGCTACATGCTTCAGTTGACATTTCGGCTAAAACCATGGTGTAAATGGCGTCTTTTGTGGTTAAATCTTAATGTCGCAGCTCTTGGATTACACCACATGAGCAGGATGGAGACATTTTGTGTTTGTTTTGTGTTCTTTTTTTCTTTTTTTTTACATTTTATCAGTGGTCGCCATTCACTGCCATTAGCTGCAACCCTGTTTTCTGCTGAAACTCCAGGATTGTTTTTTGAACTGAAGATCTTCACCCATCCTCACATCGGCATAGAGGTGAGTACATATTGAGTGGACTATCATTCTGCGGTGGAATATCGCTTTAATGTTGTGCATTTAATGCTGAATTTACAGGCACAAATGACTCGCTGTAGCTGTTTTTTTCCCTGCTCAATATGCAAATCAAAACATTTGCAAAATACATTGTTTTTAACCAGTGGATCAACAGTAATCTCCGATTCACTGGGACAAACTGTCACAATGAATTCCACCCAAGAATGAAAATAGCTTAATGCATAACATTTGCCAAATTTACAAGAAGGCCCAAATAATTAAAAAATTGTACCAAACAACATATCACAAAGTATATAATGTTGCTACTCACTCAACATCTCTCAAAATTGCGCTATTTTTTAAGGCAGTCTGGTTGCTAGTGTGTTCAGAAACACCCGCTGTTTATGTTGGCAGGTAAACACATAACATAAATGACAGGACAAGATATCACACCGGAAACCCGCTGCGCACCAACTCAACACAACTCAGCTTTATTTATATAGCACCTTTCATACACATATGCTGCCCAAAGTGCTTCACAAAAATTTAAGCAACAGACAGGAAGCAAATAAAAACAAGCAAAGAATAATAAAAATCTAAATGAATAAAACATTTGCAGGAATGAAATTGCAACAATAAAACAATAAAATGAAAGTCAGAAGAATTAAGTAAAAGGAACACCGAGAAATAGAATAATATAACAACCAACGATTGAAGCTTAAAAGACCAAGGTTAAAAAGGTTAAAAATAAAGAGTAAGGGCTTGCTGATCTAATGTCAAAAGCTAATGAGTTCCAGAGTGTAGGGGCATAAAAACAGTTGGCACTCTCCAAGTATGTTTGTGCAACACATAACGAACATTTAAAAGAAAAGCAGTGTTTGTAAATCCTCACTTATTCTGTCCTCTATCTCCGTGATGGAAACTTCCCCTCGACCCCCTCCTCCCACTGCAGTCACTGATCGCCTCTTGCAGCGGTGAGGCTTTTTTTTTTTTTTTTTTTTTTTTTTTTTAGCAAGTCCCTCAGTTCCACTGGAGTTCATCCTTGAAACTTGTCAAGTTTTTCGTTTTTAGTCTTTGATGCCATTTTCATGAATAAACACCTCCTCCTGATAATGAAGCAGGTAGTGTAGCGTTAAATTGTATTATTGGGGCGCCAATTATGCCAAAGTCTCATGCACGTACACTCAAATGCACAGACAGATCATTTACACAGTTATCTTAAATTATGAGCGTTTGAGGCCTTCATGTGAAAAGAGTAAGAGAAATTCAAGATAGAGGTACAATAATGTTCTTGCATTAGGCTCAATATTCCTACTAAACTGTTTACATGTCTAATGAAAATGAATATTCCTCTAATATTCCCTTTTACATGCAACCATGCACCTTGTTTCTTTGAGTCAAAAAAAGAAGTTTTCCACCAGTATTAGATGATGCAAACACCGCCTCCCTGTTGTTATTCGTTCATCCACCCTCTTGAAAAGGGCAGCGTGGTAATATGTGCACATATCCAAAAACCTGCTGGTATCCAAGTATCCAAGTTTTTTCTTCTGACTAGAAA
This sequence comes from Lutjanus campechanus, assembly GCA_027495735.1. Classification (NCBI taxonomy): domain Eukaryota; kingdom Metazoa; phylum Chordata; class Actinopteri; order Lutjaniformes; family Lutjanidae; genus Lutjanus; species Lutjanus campechanus. The sequence goes on from JAJHUR010090645.1 coordinate 28,063, forward strand.
TATCTTGAATATGCTATTTAAATTACCTGTATTCAAATTCAGAATACCTGTTCTCTGATCTGTCCACTCGCCCAAGATGCATGTTAAAACCAAATCTGAACAGCCTTGAAGTGGAGAGTAGGTGAGAAAAGATCAGGTCGGAGGGGAGGATGTGTGGAGGGGGTGGATGTGGGATGCTACAGTTTAACTTTGAGCCTGCAGGTTTGATGCCTATTTGATGAACCTGAAAACATGCAGCACTACATACAATATTATCTATATCTTTCTTCCCTCTCCTCTCCTTGTTGTGTTACCACACCAGACACTAGGTTGCACTGTTTAACACCGAAACCCCACAATGTTCTGCAGCAGTCTCATTGAGCAGGCTACTTTAGACTGTAGTTTGACAATTTCCTCAGCGTTTCTTATCTTGAATCCTTCCGGACTGCACGTTCTCTTCCAGAAGGATCTTTTAAACCAGCACAGTTTGCGCCTCTTCAACAAAATTCTTTGGCATTTATCACTCAGAAGCATTTCTCCTTGCAAAATAACCCACCTTTATGCTTGAGAACAGTTAGGGTGAACAAGTGAGTGAGGGGCTTTCATTACGCTTCCTCTGTTTTCAAAGCCTACACTCTCGTTGGCTGACATTTCTGAAGTCTTTTGTGTAAAATGTGAAGGCAGAGACAGCCCTTTGCCGCCTCCACCAGCACCCACGGAGTCTGGCCAGCTCTTCAATACACTCTGTCCCCTTCTCCTCTCTGCTTTTTCCCATATCAGATGTCAGACTTTACACAGATATTCCCACACAATGCAGGCTGTGGGTGTTGGAGGTTTTTTCGGTCGAACTGATTCACCATGTAACTCAAGGATATTTCAGTTTTTTTGTTAAGGTTTCTGTCGATTCACTGAATATAGCATAACATATGGCATACGATATATGCGTCCAGTCGAGTCATGAAACTGCTATGCAATTAGTAAGTTAATAATCTGATGATATTCATAAACGCCTAAAATATCCCATTTTCTGTGTTGCGGACAAAAACATAAATCTGTCACACTTTATTTTACAGTACACCAATAAGACATAACAAGTAGTACCGTGTATCAATTCAGACAAACAGCAGAAATAATGTATTCTTTATTAGAATGTATTAAACCCTTTATTAGACCCTTAGATTTTATTAGAGGGAAATTAGGGACATATTACCACAGACCTGTAGTGTAAACTAAAGTGTATTATTTTCACTCTGGTTTGATCAAAGAAGTAGGCACTGGTCTTGGCCACTCCTGTCAATTGTATGGAACCAGCCAAAGAAGGTGTGTCTCAAGTAGCAGATATGTAATTTCACTTTGGTTTGATACATATAACTCCTGTCTAAAAAAACAACCTATTATTTCTAGTTAGTGTACTGTATAATAAAGTGCTACCCATTATTTTCCGACTGGCTTGGCACATATTCAGTCCTCACCTGCATTTCAGCGTTGGCACAGTAATGACATCAACGAGGGGGGGTTTCAGGAGTGTTTCTCTTCTTTCTACAGTCTGCATGCATACTGTACTTTGATCTATAATGCAAGTTTGGTGATACATTATGCTGCTTGTGATTGCTACTCTCCGGATTTCCCTCCACTGCCTCTGCCTTATGTTTAATTTTTTTTCTTTTGTCTGCTTGTGTTCCTTCTGCTTTTGCCACCTGTTGTAATTTTTTCTTCCTTTTACACTTGTGTGTTTTTTTCAGCATTTCCTTCATCCTCCATTTCCTCCTCCTCCTGTTTCTTTTTTCCTCTCTCCTCCTCCTCCTCCTCTTTTCATCCATTGCCTCTTGTTTATCCACTCCACTCCCTCTGCTCCTCTTGAGCTCTCTATCTCCTCCTTTCATCTCCTCTCGCCTTTCTTCATAATGTATTCCTCCTCAGCTCACCTGTCACGACATGTATCTGCAACATTCACTTTCTGCATGAGCTAGCATGACATCTCTTCATCTCCCTCCTCCCTCCACCATTGACCCTCATTATAACTGTGTTCCATTAACATACAACATGAGCCAGCAGTGATGAGGTTTTCTGTGTCTCTCTCCATCGTGGGCTCACTCATGCCTTGTGAACTGACCTGACATCTCTCTCCTTCCTCTATAGTTAATGAGACTACACGTGAGGTGGTTGACTCCCAGGAGATAAACATCACCGTGTCTGACACCACCCAGTGGCGGGTTGAGGGCCTAGAGGGGGGCAGCCGCTACCGCTTTCAACTCAGCGCCTGCACTCAAGCAGGTTGTGGACCTCCACTGGCCCAGGAGGGCTACACCGTTGTTCAAGAAAGTGAGTGAATGAAATCAGTGTATCTGTTGTGATAATGTGGCCAATAAGGTGTCACTTGCTTTGGTTTAGGTGTGAAAGTCTTTTTGATGCATACAGTCAGGAGTGGAGCAGCGATTTTAAAAGTTTGGGTCTAGGGATGGGACGTGACCGCCACAACCTCCAAGCCCTCCAGACTTAACAATATTCCAAATCAAAATTAATGCCATGCAATTCTAGATTTTCTTCACCACCATGTCAATAGTATTAAGTTTGAAGTGTACATTGTAGTCTTTCACCTGCAGGTACTAAATTCACCAGCATCTAACATACCATAGTATTAAAGCTACTACAAGGAATTTCATATTTATTTGATTTTGGAGGCTCCTGTGGACAAAAGTGAGTGTTTCCACCATAGTAGAAAAATATAACGTTAAAAATGAAATTATCTGAATATAAATCTCCTTCTGCTTCTGTTTAACTGCCTAACATACTACTAACTGCGACTTTGCCTTGGAAAGCGTAAACACAGGCCTGTTTCATCTTATTTCGAGGAGGCGTTAAGAATAACTGTATATAAATAGACATTGTGATGGCCTTGTTAACATTTGCAGGTCATACAGAGGCATCACTAATAAACTGAGACTGTTTCAACAACCTAATTAATAACAATTTTTTAAATCATATATAAATCTAATTCCAATTGTGAAGTGTTACAGAACATTCTACATTAATAACTGGTTAAACAGTTGTTTCATACCTCTGTCATCTCTAATCTGTCAATGCAACCCCAGCTGACAGAAACCCTGTTTCTGAATGTATGCACGTACCGTATTTCAACAGTTTTCTCTTCCCTTGCCTGGTGGGTAGGCCAATCAATCTAATGTGACCAACAAGACCAGTAATACCCACGGGTGCAGAGCACCTGCATTCAGTAGATCACAACAGACATGGTCGTTGCAATGCAATAATTCATGCAAAGTAGAGATATGTATACTATTGATTACTGTACCATAATTGACACATTTTTTATAGTAACGGGGAGCACTAATTATCCTTTGAAAACAGTTGTATAAAGTCTTCTGTGGCTCTGAAGAACAGTCTGTCAAGTCTTGGAGAATAACCTCTGATGATGTCATTAGGGTTATCTGGGCTTGAAAACTACATTTTTTAAATGTATGCTTTTGTTTAACACTTGTGCCATGGAGTTTGAAAGAAGTGGGTGTTTACAAAGCATGGATGGTGTACTGAAAAGACTCTTTTCATCGCATCGTGGGAATTGTGGGCTCCAGTGTTTTTGGAGCTCGCCCCACACTGAATAAAAGTCAGGACATTTTGTCATCTGATGCAAAGATTTTTATCTTTGCATCAGTTCACTGATACATATTCCTGCCTCGCTGCATTTTCACTTGTCAAAACAGTTTTGGCCAGAAACATTTTTGAGCTTTAAATAAAAGCAAAAAAGACTTTCCTTTAGACATTTTTTAAGAGATACGGGGAGTGAATGTAGCTCATCTAAAGCTAAAGTGCTGCAGTTCCTCTTTTTTAGTTTTGTTTTAAAGTGTAGCAGCAGAATAATGTATAATTTTTATCCTCTAAATAGCCTTTTACTGAAGACCAGTGCAAGAGAAGAAAGCATGAATTCACTTTGTGGCAACTTGCTGGATTAGGAGTGCCGGTATCCTTAAAATATTTCTTATATTGTTTGAGATGTTAACCTGCACATAAACTATGTTAGATGAAAGAATGCTATTTTGGTCACTCTACTGATGTGCGATTTAAAGCTTAGTTCAAATTCAAAGACAGGCTTAAAGTATGACTTCTGATGTGGGCAACCAGAGATTCAAAATTCTTGGATAGTGCATTTTTCGTTCATCTAATTCTTGATTGCAAAAACACAGGGTGTGAGTGAGCTTAAGGCATTTTGTTCATTTGGCTCGACTGAAATCTATAATCATATGTCATCTGCATGGCTGTGAAAATTGACATTACAGACTTTGAAGAAATCACCTAAAGGAGGCATGAAAGGGAGAGCTTTGCCTGTGAGATCAAAGCAGCTTCCCAGAACTACAAAAAAAGAATTGTTGCTTCCCGAATGACATCGATAGCTGACAAGATATACAATTTCCTGCCAGTTATGTGCTGCATGTATAAAACAAATTTAAAATGTGATCAAAAGAAAAACCTGAAGATACTGCCAGTGCCAAAATTCCACAAATTCCACATTTAGATGAATTCACTGATGTGCTTTGGCTTTTCTGAAAGTCTGACTGAAACTTCTCTGGAATATTGGTTAATTTCAGAGAGCTGGTAACCTGTTCAAGTGTCTTATAATTGACATAAATAACTGTTTAAAGATGGACTGCATGACGATGTTGCAATATACAGCAATATAAAGTTGTTAAAACACAAAACCTTTGAAATAATTTCATTCTTTTTGTATGCCGCAAAAAATGTGTATTTCAAAAATTGTTTACAGTGATCTATGAACCTGATTTGTCATCATTTTGGTGCTTGAAAATTAAAAGGTTGATTTTGAAAATGTTACTCATGTCACTTAAATGAGTTTATAGAGCAATTTTTGAAATACATTTTTTGGGGGTTTTCTAAAACTCAAAGATTCAAGTTTATCTAAAGAAGAAAACGGGTACAGCAGGTTTCACACCATGATTGACAGCTGAGACCTACTTGTGACTGAGTCATGGCTGTTTGGGCGGCACCTTGATACTGTGGCTCCAAACCCAATCAATACTGCAAAGACTCCAAATGATGTCACCAGCGTAAGATGACAACACTTGCATGTGGCGTATTTTGGCTTCATTTTTGTACAATGGGAGGAAGTGGTAGCATACTATTCATCTATTACAGTCAATGTGTTTTTCTTTAAATTTGGAGACCTGTAACCACTGAGAACCTCATTGTTCAGGTTAGTTTTTTTAGGATGAACAACTCAAAAAAATCTCAGTTTCGTAATAGTTGTCGGGGTGTATATTCCGAGACAGCGTTAAAGACACATTCAAAGCACTAGCTGTGACTGAATTAAGGATTGAGGATTTGCTGAGGATTTACTGTCAGACTAAAAGAGTTTTGATGCAGAAATGAACAAAATAGTCATAGGCGACTGCTGTTTGAAGGAGTTAATACAGGGATTTTCATTTATAGCTACTATGCCAGTGGAGTCTAGAAAGAGAATGTCAGAGGTCGGGCAGGTTTTAATAGCTGATCCATCATAGATCACAATACTGTGGAACTTCCACTGTTGAAATAGGCTCTTCTCTCAGTGCATACAGCCTTATCATAAGTAGTTACAGGCTCTTTATAAATTAAACATGGGCCTTCAGCGCAGCTTTTCTGAATTTCTTTTCAGCGGTTCTACATGATCTCTTTAGCGCGTGAATAGAGTTGATACATCATGGTGATGTTCTGTCACACACCCATTTAATGACCTTGAGTGTTCATCAGGTTGTTGTTCAGGGTGTCATCCATTTCAGCCACGGAGCCGGTCTCACTGAGAGAATTAATGAGCTGCTAAGTTCAGAGAACAAAACCTCCGCTGTAGCCTCTTTGATCATTCTGAACGGAGATCTGTCTGATGTTTGTAGTTAAAACTATGTAGGAAAAATTCACAACAATCCGAAACAGCCCTTTTGATATTGCCTGGTCACATATGTTACAGTAAACTCTGATAGGTTAATGAATGCAGTGGTATGAGGGTCAACATTACTGCAATAACAAATGTGTAGGTCCCCAATTAAAATCTTTAAGTCACACTTTATTTAACAATCATTAATAAATGCTTAACAGACATTTCACTGTCAACAAACAAACAAATTATTTAGTATATTTACTCATTTTTAATAATGCTATACTTGTCATTATTTGAGATGTCTTTGTTGAGTTTGCAACAATAATAGATTTAATAATTGTAATTTATTAATGTCAACAGAATGTAATTGTTACAATGTAATGATTGTCCTATCAGCTATGATTTAAAAAAATCATATTAACACAAACTAATGATAAAAATAATATAAATTATAGCATTACTAATATTCAGTAAACACTGTTTATTATAATTTCATTGTTTGTTAAGTTTAATTAACTATCATTAACTATTAACTGTTTACTAATTATAGTAATTATGGTTATAAAGTGTTACCAATTATTCTACTGTCTATTATGATTATATTATTATATTTTATCTGTTATCTATCAAAACTGGTGGCAGCCAGTGAGACATGATCAGGGAATTAAAGAATAAATTGTGAAAAAGCCTTGTTGGTCTGTAGAACTGTTGGTCCAGTAACGTGTTCAAAACATGATATGATCAACCTCAGTACAGTTTGTTTGATTAAAAAAAAAAAGTAAAGTAAACAGTAAATGAAAGTCTTCATTCTTATGAAAGAAAGACAGAAAAGTTGATGGGGAAAAAGGTGTAGTGTACACCATGAGCTACACTGTCAGTTTTGAGCCACTACATTCACATCTTTATTATAAGATTGATTGATTAAAGCTAATTAAGTGAAATTTATGTGATTATAGCACCTTTTAATTCATCCCATTGCCATATTTATTTATTTATTCATTATTAATCTGTTGTTGTTGTAGTAAAAATAGACACACCCTTTTTAGAACTGGTGCAGTCTTCTGTATGTTACTTTCAGCCGATGCATTTTACCACTAGGGGGTCCCAAAGTCAAGAATGTTCAAATTCTACACACATGGTGTCTTTAATTTGTATCTAAAATGAAGCAAATCCATGCAGATTTTGTCTGTTTTAGTTTAACTCTTTGCTAACACTTCACACTGCTTGATTGTTGAACCATATAATTTAAGCCAATTTGGCAAAAAGATTGACAACACAACCTGCCACCATTCAGATTTTGCTGCTTTTGGCGGGTGTTAATTTCAGCCCTGATAGTACACAATTAACACTGAGAATGAGTGCTAGCTTTTCATGATAGTTTAAAGTTCCTGGATAAGTCCTCTCTCTGTTATTTGGCAGGCATAAAAATATGAACGCATGAGAAAATATTTGTCTTCCATCTCTGAACGTTTTAATAAAAGTTATTCATTCCTCCCTGGCTTTTATGTTTCCTTTGAGAGGCTGTGCATCTTGTAGGTGGATGTCCAGCCTGAGAGCCATTAGATGCATTGTTTGTAAATATGGTTGAGTAGAGGCTCAGTGGGGAGATAAAATGCTTCTGTTTGGGAGCGCTGTCCTCAGGGCAGGTTAGTCACAATGCAGCGATTTATGCCAATAGCAGGGAGCAGGGGCATCGTGAATTTAGAAACGTTGATGGGCAGTGATGGAGTGACAGTGAAAGAACTATGACTATGAAGTGTTCCTTTTAGATTTCACCTTTGTGACTGATTGAGCTTTTAATGCTCATCGCCGTTTAGTTAGGTTAAACAGTTGTCTGGTCTAAAAATAATCCAGACGAATTACACAATGGAATACCAAAACAAAAAACAGCCAGTATCAGCAGATGTGTGTGTGAGAGTGTGTGTCCACGTGTCTTTGTTTGAAAGGCTTGTAATGCGAAGAGAGTGGCTGAAGTGAGAGACAGAAAAAAAATAAACAGATAAAAAAACACAAAACAATGGGGTGAAACATCTGTGAGAAAGAGGGGCAGGAAAAACTGAGAGAGAACAACTAACAGCTACAGCAGACAGGGAAAAAATATCTATTTTCCTCCGTCAGGTCTCATGAGATAACAAAGAAGCAGAGATAAAGCGGACTGCAAACATGACAAAAAGCACAGAGAGAGAGAGACGCACAAAAATATCCAGCTCCTCCAGAGATTAAATTATTTGCTCCCTGGCACTGCATTTGAACACCCAAGTTGTTATCGCCAACATATTTGCTAATGGCTTGAACTTTATGTTTGAAAAAGTTTAGTTAGAAACAAAATAATCAAGGGCTTCAATTAGCTCAGTGTGCAGCAATCACAGCAGGACGGGCCGTGTCAGTGTACAGCGGTTGTTTATATGAGTTCAAGTTGGGGCGCACAATATTCACGCTAGATAATGTGAGAAGTAATACAGACAACAACATGTGCAAATTAAACGATGTGTGTGCTTCAGGTAATGAAACAGTTATGCCAATCATTCCAAATTCAGTCCATGTAAAATCAATGTAACACTGGAAAATTACCAACACAGTTTATCTGACCAATACCAACACAGTGAAAACTAAAATATCAAACTATGTGACAATAAACCAATCATAATAATTATTTTAATTTAATATTCACTTATTAAATTCAGGTGAATCCAGTCCCAAACAGTTTTCACTTTTCGTCATGTGCTTTCTCTTCAGTAGTAAGCACTCGGGCCAACCTAAGGACTGAAACAGTTTTTTCCCACCCAGTTTTAACAACAAAAGCTGGGAGATTGTCCTCAGTGTCTATTGAGCGAAGCATTTAGAGACTGACTTGTGAGTCTACAATCTATCAAGTGATGATGGGACAACAATGTGACAATGAGAAAGGGGTTGCTCGTAGTGATGAACCTACAGAGAATTATCACCTGAATCTGCACTGACAGACTCAATGATAGCTCATCTCTCTTTACTTTGTTTCCTGCCTGCAGCCTCAACATCCACCTACACACTTTGTCGGCGCAGGGAATATGTATTGCCCACAAGTAGAACTAAAAGACATGAACTCTCCTTTAATCCATGAGCTCTGAAATTGTTTTTACAAATTACTTATTTATTTTAAGAATTATGCTTTGATGTTATGATTGATTGTGATGTTGACTGCCACATAGTGTCCACGAGTTGAGCCAAAAACATGAACTCTCCTGAACTCATTTATTGTGAGGTTTATGTGCTTGATTTTATGTTTTAGCTTGATGTTGTTTGCCGTTATGTTTGATGCATCTTAGGATTTACCGCTTAAAATATTTCATGCTGTTGTACCTTGCCTTGTCAGATTTTATCAAATGAAACTTGAAGCTCCCCTTAGCTTTGTGGAGCAAATGTTAATGTACTTAACTGTTTTAATTCACTCTTACTGCTCTCATAGTGTCATTTCCAGCCCAAGCAGCAGTTGTTTTCAGTGAAAAAGCTCTAAAAAACCCACTATACACTACCTGCCACCAAACAGCAGACAGACACAGTTAGCGACTAGCTGCTGGCCAGAAGCATGACTCCAAATGAAATAAAGGAATAGATAATGAACTGTTTTCTCAAAAGTTCATGAACATATTCATACTGAAACTGACTGAGTGGATTACATAGCATTTGTCATTAAATACTAATACTGCCCTTGATAAAAAAAAAATTCCTTGTCAGCCAGTAGTCATCAGTTTAAGCCATTAGTTGACTAGTTGTTGCACGTTTACTGTATGATACTATTTTAATTATTAAATATATATTTTTGGAGCACAAAGCGAACCACTTGATAAATGCTAACAGAGCAGTAATGATTCTGGATGTGTTGGAACAACCAGCAAGGAGACTGATCATTTAGTTCATTTATTTCGACACAATACATCATCACACAACTCTCGCTGTTCAAAACAGGGGAATAAATAAGTTTCAGCCTCACAAAAACAAACACTTGCAGACTTACGAACACTACGGGCAGTATGTACTGACAAATTAAGTTGCTAAGTAACAAACTTGCTTCTCAACCACTTCGCTCTTCGACCTGAACCCAGTGTGTCTTCATTGTTTCCAGAGTCTGGTAGCTGCTCTAATGTTGAATCCCCTCAGGGGCTGTATTCCCTGTCAATTGACCTCCACTGACCTCAGAGGGTATATCCCACAGGACCGCTAACTGAGCTAACTTCCTAATGGCAGCCACAGCACAGTTAACAGCATTGCGCTGAGAAAAAATGATCGGTGTTGTATCAATCCCAAGGGTCCAACGGCAAGATGCAGTTCCTGAATAGATTTTGAGGTGTTTTTTTTTTCCTGCGACTAACAAATGAAAATGTGGTCGACAAAGACTTTTGGCACCAACTAACAGTTAAGACGACTATTAGGGGGCAGCCCTATTAAATACATTTCATTCTCAATTTCTACTTAGCATTAGTAAGCACAGTAACTGGGAGGACAAAGTGTAGTATGATCTTTTGTCTCCACAGTGCCCTCTGGTGGTGTAGTTCTCCACCAGTCACCAAATCCAAAAGCACCAGTAACAAACAGATGTCTCATGCAGGCATAAACCTGCATGTGGTTTTTGGTATTTGTGAGGATACACTGCCCATGTATGTGCGTCTGTTGGTGTGTGTGTGTAGATGCATTTGTATATGTGTGTGTGTGTGTGTGTGTGTGTGTGTGTGTGTGTTTGTGCTTGGTTTCTAAACCTTAAAGCTGGCTTTCCATATATCTGTAATCTTCTGCTGTATTTCATTTTCTTTTTATCCCTCTGAAGATTTGTCCCCGACTCCAGCTGTGGCCCCTGTTCAGAGCAGTATGTATCAGTGCCTGCAGCCGCTGCAGCTCGCTAACGTAGAAGTAGTGGAACAGATAGATGTGCTTGTAGGTGTGTCGGTGTAGCGAGTAGCTTGTCATAGCCTCATCAAAAGTTCCTTTATAGTTGTACAAATATAGTGTGGGTAATTCTTGTATACAGTACCAGAATGTTTCTTTCTGACAATACGTTGTCATAAATTGACAATTACAGTTTGAATTGTGTTTACTAGCAGCTGTATTGAGCAGTTACTGCCATTAATACAGTTTTCCCGGGTGCTCTAACAACCCTACCTTCATGTAGTCTATAGAGCTCGCTTGTTGCACAATACAGAGCATTAGACCTGACAGCATTGTAGCAGGAATCTAACATCTGAGGTTTCTCTTTCATTTCAGGCCACAACTGCTCTCTTTCGATTCCCAGCTCTATCGCAAGCAATTCAACTCATCCTCCTTT
>JAJHUR010090647.1:1240-12032 GCA_027495735.1 Lutjanus campechanus
GACGCAGCTTGGACCCCTAATAAACATCCATCAAATAAATCAAATGTACTTCGAGTTAGTAAAACACATCTGCAGAGTGTTTTTGAAAGCCTATATGATGTCCAGACTGGGAATGGGATCAATATGTGGGAAGCATGTAAAGTTTTTGTAGTGTGGCGTTAGGTATGAAAATAAACTTGACTGGAGGTTACTGTGATAACAATCTGGTTTAAGTTGTGGAAATTAAATCAAAAATATGAAAAATGTCTAATGTACAGAAGACTACTGCAGTGTAGACTTTCAGCCGTACTGGAACAAATCAAATATGATTAAAATTCTTTTCAATATTTGATGGACAGTTATTAAATGAGGGGTGTGTTTAAAAATGTGACGGATGTGGAGACCATGCTGAGGGCAGTCACAGTGGGATGGATCAGTCGCAGTGGCACTGAGTGACAGCTGTGACCAATTCCTACCGTAGTCCACTGGTTGTTTTTGTAACCGTATTTCACAACAGTGAAACCGTGTTTGGACTGAGATGGAAACAGCTGATAAAGTTGGCAGCTGTAATCTGAGAGGAGCCGTGAGTTGGTCTATAATGGTGGCAGAATAAATGAGGTTTTGCAATAAACTGACTGCACTGATTGTTATTGTCACATTTCTGAGGAACGTTCAAGAAGCCAACAGAGATGTTTTCATAGATCGCCCATTCTTGAGAATTGTCCTAAATCAATCAATAGTTTGATCTTTTAAAATATATTTTGGGGTTAAACACTTTTTTTTTGTCCATCCTCTACTCGGTAATTTTTGTTTTTTGGGTTCCTTTTGACGGCTGTAGAAGTTCCACCGGACTGCATTCTCTCCCTCAACTGATGATCCCATGATAAACAGTTAGCACTTTGACACCACAGTGAAGTTAGTTTTAAGTTGGACATTCAACAGACAGATCCAGCTGCAGCTTCTTCAATAACATCAAACTAACTTCACCATCGTCACTATGGTTACATACTGATACAGACAGACAGACCCTGGAGAGCCTCTGGGCTGCTAAAAGAGCCACTAACAGTTTGCTCAGCTGCAACACAGGTAAACTACCACACAGAAACTTTTACACAGGGCCATGTACGTGCTCTACAGTGACTGTCGAAGCCAGTTTCACAAAGACATTTCAGACAAGTCTTAATTTGGCTCATAGATCAGTCTATTGCAAGTTTTCTCACAAATATTTTAATATTTCACAAAAATAAAGACTGACTGACTACAAGCCAAAAACATTAGACACCTTACCCCAAGACTGACTCGGCCCAGACCCATGTTACCATGGTAACAATCAGTGCCACCAACTGATCAGAAACTGAACTGATTTGGCCTCTTCTCAGGAGGATCTTACCCCAACATGTGGTAGACCTCCCAGAATTCCCGGAATAAGTGAAAACACCTCGCTGGGTGTGCAGGGCCTTTAAATGGATTTATGAATTATTAACTGTAATGTTCTAAGAAGACAACCTCCTGTTATGTTTTTTTTATAATCCTTGTTAAATACACATATTGCCATAAAAATATAAAACCGTCAAGCAAATTTTTTTTGGCTCAGAGAAAGAGCAAATGAGAAACTTGTTTTTATCAGCATAATACAGTAGTTCTCACATATGAACCTGATTAACAGCCAGCCATGCAGTACGGTGTTACTCATAACAAAGTGTTCACGGGCGCACTTTAAACATACATTCCATTATTTATTTATTTTTATCAGCATTTGGGTAAAATGAATGTAAATGCATGGTAAACTGACTATAATACTTACAATTTAATACAAACATTACCATAAAACTGATTCAACACCTCAACAAAATGGTTTAAGTTTTGTAAAAGTATAAATTATTGCACTTGTTTTTGCACTGAAATGCATAACACTGTACAGATGTTTATATTTTTCTGGTCACGGTGTGTAAAGTATGTTTTCATATTTGGCTTATATCCTGCTCAAACCATTGGTGAAACCTATTGATTTACAACAATAAGCAGTCCAGTCCCCTAATCTTTCTATACCTGCCCCCTCTGTATTGTCAAAATAAAATAAAAGAGTGAAAACACATATAATCTACATACCAGAGATCTCCTCAATCTTGGCAGGGCAGGTCGCTCCATAAACATTGTGCAGAACGGCTCAAATCTGTCTTGGTCTGTGTGCGACAGGCTGCAGGATCTTTTTTTTACCGGCCCTGAGTGGGAAAGGGGCAAATAGTGCACATGCTATCACATTAAAAAACAGATAATTCAATCTTTAAAATGTTGAGTCTGGCGTTGTTTTGCTCACTTGTACAGCAGGGAATTCCCTTCTTTCATAAAACATAAATTATCCTCAAAATAAATACATCTGGGAAATGGCACTGTTTTAGCTAGCTAGTGGCCACTTGTCGTTAAATTAGCTGCACTAACAGTTTTAACTTGTTAAGCTAACATTTTTAAGCTAACACTAGCTTAGTTTGGTTCAAAAGTCCCTCTGTATTTGGTTGTAGCTAAAACGTCTGATGCTATTTATGCTTTATTCTAGGTAAATACTTTTTACAATAACGTAATAATTTTTAATACAGTAAATTTAGTACTTCAAACTCAAAATCACAATTTGCTTACCAGGCAGTGAAGCAGCCGTTAATGTCAAGTTAGGAGCATTGCTGCTTTTAATTAACATTGGTTACCAGATTTTTCCAACTCATTCATTCCTTATAGGCAGGACATTTGCCACATTACTACAAATATGTGAGAAATAGTAGTCTGTTAGCTAGCCATTAGCTAGTGACAACTTGCTAGCTAAAATCAGTTTTGAACTGCAGTAGCACTAGCTTGTTGAGCTAACATTTTTAAGGGTAACACTTTTTAGGGTAGAGTTTTTGATTTAGCATTTCTAACATTTAAAATCATAATTTGCTTACCAGGCAGTGAAGTGGCTCTTTATGTCAGTTAGATGGACTTGATGGAACAGCTTCACACTGGTGCTTTTAATTCATGTAAATTGATTACCAAGTGGCTAAATACAATTACTGAAGTACTGCGCTTCCATTTTCTGTTACTTTATATTTCTACTCCACTACAATTCAGAGGTAAATTTAGCATATTTTATGCCACGTTTTCCTTTGAGTTATCCCAGCGTTACTCTCTTTGGTGTGAGTGCGTGTGATTGTCTGCAGGTGTGCAGGAGTCATGGCAGAGCCACCAGGTGCATCTCATCACAGCCAATCAAGTCTTCTTCAAATACTCCACTCTGCAGACCATGGTGTCAGCAGCAGTCAGTGCTCACTAAAATCCAGCTTTTAGCTCCAGTTTTGCCATTCACAGTTTATAGTTCAGTCATTGCTCCTGATTATTAACGCAGGTCTCCATTTCCCTCCTCTTCGTCCTGACCCTGTTCCTGCCTTCACCTCCTCATCTGGTCATGTTTTCCTGTTCTGCCTCCACCCTGCTGCCTTGGATTTGTCTTTGCTCGGTTCCCCTGGACATTAACTGGAAATGCTCCCACGGACTTTCCCCTGCCTCGTCCAAGTCTCAATCACTGGTCCCCACTAACCAACTCCATCTCTCCGCCTCAACCAAACTACCAGAACTGACAGTAAAAACCCTTTAAATGGGTCCTGATATCTGTGTCTGCATCTGGGTTCACTGGTTTTGGCAGCCTAAACTTTTTTACTTTGCAGATTCAGATTAATGACACAAAACATGATCAACAAATAAATTATTTTGTATTATTTTTTACTTAATTGATCTCTTTATCACTTTATCTTTATCTTTAATTTATCTCTTTATCTTTATGATCAACCCAGGAGTCACCCTTATACATTTATTTATCAAAATCTGTTCTACCTTTACCAGCTAAAGTGTACAATAATACTGTAATGTAAGTGTTATAATCCAATATATTATTATTACAAAAACAAGATATTTAATGTTCAAATGTTGTTTTTTCATACATACACATACAATACACTAATTCTGAATTTGATGCCTGTCGCACGTTTCAAAAAAGTAGTGACAAGTTCATGTTTACAACTGTGATACATCACCACAAGCAGGGACGTCTCTGAAAAAGACGTCTGGATGGCAGCATATGTTGCTCCAAAACCTGTATGTACCTTTCAGCATTAATGGGGCCTTCACAGGTGTGACAGTTACCCATGATGCCATGGGCACGAACACACCCTCATACCATCACAGATGCTGCTTTTGAAGTTAGTGCTGGTAACAATCTGGATGGTCCTTTTCCTCTTTAGTTTGGAGAACACAACGTCCATGATTTGTGAAAACAGTCTAAAATATGGATTCATGAGACCACAGGACACTTTAACACTTTGTGTCAGTCCATCTCAGAATCTTTTAATGATATTATGGATTGTAGGTGGTGCAATCGCTAAATTCCTGCAGTTTTGTGTTGAGAAACTGTCGGACTATTTGCCCACATGTTGTAGGCATCAACTGGATGAGTGTATATTTAGAAAAAATAATAGTTTATCAGTTTGAACCTTAAATATCTTGTCTTGATTTCAACTGAAAGGTATTTATAAAATCACTGCATTCTGTTTTTATTCACGCTTTACACAGCGTCCCAACTTTTTGGGAATTTGGGATTTAAAAAAAGCATTATATCTTTTATAGGATTTTTACTTTTTTAGTTTGAGGTAAACTCATTAAAATAAGAAAAAATGTGTTTTCATTAAATCATAATGCTTCATAGTCCAAAATGAATCATTCTTTGGTTGACCTTGTCATAACCCACAGGCATATGTAACCAGTAGAAGACATATGCAAGAGTTATTGATTTATTGAGAGCATAGACTTACTAATTTACTGTGTTCATGTCATAAAAGAGTATTAGAATTACACCGTTTCCAAGAAAGTACTGAATCCCAGACTGTTGGTGAAGTTGTTTTGGCTCCTTAAGGCAGGCTGGCCATTCAATGAAATGTGATAGGACTTTGCATGAGCAATAACTTTACAGAAAACCTGTATTAACCAATACCAAACCAAATATACCAATAACCCTCCATTACACTGGTGCCATTCATTTAAAGAAGGCTAACATTACCTCTTTAAATGGGTTTGGCTAATGCTAGGAGAACACTTAAACAATATAAATCCATGTGGGGGAAAGATGAAAGCTTCTGTGAAATAATAGACGTGGTTGAGTGTGTTTAATGTCTGGCATGTGTTCCATGAAGTTAGAAACGGGATTATATTGCAGCTCGGGGACATAAATTGGCCCCGTCCCACTCCATGACCTCAAGTTAGTTTCCAGTGTCCATGGAGGACAATTACAAGCACGCTCTTCAGTGCAGGAACAACACATTGGATGAAGACCAATCTGATTGCAACCGCAGATCCAATTTTTTTTGGGCGGGTTGTGAGGGTCAGTGATAGGCCTAGTCGTCACACCTAAAGACGGGCCAACCCACGCCCTCAAGGGTCCAAATGAGTGATGTGTCATAGGGTGAAACCAAAACCACCAGAGATGATATAAATCCATGTGGCACTGGTATATTTTAGATTATTTCCAGAGTATGTGTTGGCCCTATGGAGGTTTTCTTTCCATTTCCCACTTTCTCTGGATTCAATCACACTCTTATCACCTCTTTAAACGTTGAGTTCGATCAGCGGTTCTCAACCTCGCTGCCTAGAGTGCTCTTAATAAGAAGCAGTGCCTGCTCGTGTCACCCCATCAGACCAAAAGAACAACTTTCCCTTTTCGGGTTGTTTCATTTGATTAACTACCAGCAGAAGCCAGAAAGGCCAAAAAAAAAAAAAAAAAAAAAAAAAAACCTGCAGTACTTCACTAAAGGAAACTAATTTAGTGCTAAAATAGAGGAATAATATAATTTTATGGTAGCAATGACCCTGGTTGCCAGCAATTTGGGCATGCGCCCTCATTTTTACAAGCCTAAAAGTTTTTTAAGAAGTTTCAGAAACCAGGACATAAATAGTTTGTTAGCCTTTCTTTACTTTCCCCAGAGTCACTGAGTTCAGGAAGGGTTCAAACTATTTGATTACCAGTTAACGTGCCAACGTGAGCTTCGTAACTTCACAAGCTAACGCACCATAACCATTGGCCCGTTTAACCCCAAATTTATTTCAGTTATTGATGTTCGATGGCAAGACAAAGTTTATCCTCGGTTATGTGCTTTGCTGTTAACATGATCAGCACTAAGCTGCAACTGTATTAGTTATACTTTATAACAATGAATGTAGCTCAAGTAAATCACAGTGCCAGCTTGTATCTGAGTTAGCACAGTTGCTCCTTGGTTTTGGTTGTTTTTTCAGTTTGAAAACTGGTCACTATTCACTTACATTGTTTGGAGATTCTGTAACGCTGTTTTCCTGTGAAACCCCAGCAATGTTTTGTGGAACAAAAAAACTAAATTCGTAGTTGGAGTATGCAGGGGTTGGTTTGAGAATGAGCCTTCTTCTTCTTTGGGTAACTTTTGACCCTGAGCAGTGCCCTCTAGTGGATGTATTGCTTAACATCCATGGCAACATAAAGATGTAAAGGACTGAGAAGTGTGTGTAATATTAGAAAAGAATGTAAGATTAAAAAAAAAAACATAACAAACATTTAACTGTGCAAATATAGCTTGGTTTAGAATATATTTCCTGATAAAAGAATAAGATAAATAGAATTATTCATAAGTTCTATTTGAGCTCTAAATACATATAGTTACTTATACTATACTTATAGTTATTCCATGTAGGACACTTTTGATTTTCCTACAGCATGGGGGCAACTTTTTAATTTGATATATCAAACAACAGTGGACAAATTTACAAGATTCTATCTAGATTAAAATTTATTTAGAATTTTTTTATCTGATGGGAAAAAAATAAAAAATTGCTGAGTCAGATTTTGTTTGTTTTTTGTGTTTGTCTGTGAGTTATGTCTGTTTCTGTTATTAAATAAGAAAAACAAGAATATATTTAATAACATCTAAATGAACTTAACTTTGCAAACATGCTTATTTGCCTTAAACCCGTACAAGTTAGCTTGCTGACCTTTACTTACCTTTTCCTGGATCAGATCTACCTTATCCAAACCACTTGACTTATGTCAGATATAATTCCTGATGCATTCTTTAAAATCTCTGATCTCTTTATGCTCAGATATTTCTCCTTTGGATTGCACTGTGCATCAAAACTACCATTGTTTGTTCACTTCTTAATTATCTGACAAATACGAGTGCAATCCAGGAAGCTCAGAAAACCACCAGTAATCATTTTTATCATCCCTCTGGCTTCAGGTTGGTTCACATGTTTGGCTGTGAAAGGTCAGCGTTATTATTCTGTGTTACATGAGCAGCGAGTCGCGACTGAAGCTGTGGGAACCTCCACCTTATAACCTCAGGTGAGGCCAAGAGGGCAGAGACGCAACACTGTGTGGCAGATTAGATTGCATTCCTTGAAACACAAACACATAAACAAGCGCACGGACAGACAGTGCTTGCTCTGAAGAATGCACACACATCATCCCTTTGCATGCTTAAGATGCAAAGACATGAACACACACAGAAAAGAGAGCTGAGGCAAGAGAAGAGATTTGACACTCTGGGGTGTAGGATGACACTTTCAGCTGCCCTATTACCACATCGAAATGCTTTCACTGCTTTGTAATGCGCGCCGAGACAATGGCAGGCCTGGGAACAGGGTGATTGATATGAGACAGAAGCAAA
Source organism: Lutjanus campechanus (assembly GCA_027495735.1). Taxonomy (NCBI): domain Eukaryota; kingdom Metazoa; phylum Chordata; class Actinopteri; order Lutjaniformes; family Lutjanidae; genus Lutjanus; species Lutjanus campechanus. Next base: position 8,926 of record JAJHUR010090647.1, read on the forward strand.
TGAGGTAATGCAACAAATCTCAGAGAATAATGAACAAGGAACACAGGAAAACAACACAAAGAAACAGAAAATTGAACAAGAATAAGGACACAAAAAATAAGCACAGTAGGAGGAAGAGTGTAAGGTAGGAGTTATCTTACTTCGTCCTATAAAATCTCAGGTTAGGAAACCCTAAATACTCGATCCAACATCAACATTTGTGTACAGTACTGTTGTTTTTTTTCATTATTGAAACATATTGAAATGTACATTGACTGTTGGCGAACATTACCATTAGCTACTCTTAGTGAACACTGCTGTTAGCTACTGTTGCCTACTGTTAGCTAACACTACCATTAGCTACTGTTAGTGAACGTTACTGTTAGCTATTATTAGCTGACTCTACAGTTAGCTGACACTACAGTTAGCTGACTCTACAGTTAGCTGACTCTACAGTTAGCTGACATTACTGTTAGCTACTGTTAGGCAACACGACCGTTAGCTACTATTAAGGAACACTAACATTAGTGAATGTTAGCTAACATTACGGTTTGCTAGCACTACTGTTAGCAAACCTTTAGCTGCTGTTAGTAAACAATACTGTGAGCTACTGTTAGTGAACACAACCATTATCTACTGGTAGTGAACATTACCTTTAACTATTGTTAGATAACATTACCCTTAGCTACTGTCAGTAAACACTAGAGTTAGCTACTGATAGCAAACACTAGCTTTAACTATTGTTAGTAAACAATAGTATTAGCTACTGTTAATGACAGTAGTATTAGTTACCATTAGCTACTGCCCATAAACACTACAGTTAGCTAATGTTAACGAAAACTACCGTTAACTAGCTAGTTAATATGTTAGTTACTGCTACAGGTGGAACGGTAGTCATTCTATAGTAGGATATTGTTTAAGATTTTGGGAAGTGAGGATGTTTGTGTAATACAGAATTCCTATCTGAGGTCAGGAGAGGAATATTGATTTAGAAACTGTTCATCTGAAATGGCTTTGTTCATTAAATCAGGTCCTAACCATAATTACCATGGGTACAGTACAGCTAAGATAGAATCTGCAAGTTAGGTAGTTTAATACGGGGCCAGAAGTACGACCTGTGTGTCTGTGTATGTGTGTGTGTTTGTGTGCTTGAGGTGTGAGAATACAGAAGCCACGAGCAGGTCAGTAACTTGAGCCCCATGTGAAGTCTCTGCAACAGGAACTGAGCTAAAGAGTACACGGAGTCAATACTAACCAGCTACAATGCACTCACATTCCCCAACGCACACTCACACACACATGTTGTCACATGAGTCCAGCCACATATGCACGGAAAAACTAAATTCACTGACACACAGACATGACAACCACCCACATGCACAAACTGCTTCCACATGCAAACACCCACACACACATTAACACACACTTCCTCTCCATCTTCGCGGCTCTGAACTCCTTCTCACAGAGATTATGTGGCCAGAAACGAGCTCTGACTCGCTGTCGGAAACGGTGAGTCAGGAATGACACCCTTAACCCAGGGGGTCTGCAATACACACACACACAAGGGTTGTCTAGGGTAGTGGTCCCCCAGCATGTACAGGTTACAAGACAATGGGCCCCTGGGCACAGACATGTAAAAGACAACAAGAATCTCTCTTGCTTATTGTGGCACCAGGGGCTGTTTACAGAAACTTCCTATCTTAAGTCTTAAGACAGGAAGAGTTTAAAATAAGGTTTTTCCCGATTTGGTATTACAGAAGCTAATTTTAGGGATCCTATTTTATCTTACTTTATCCAGTCTTATCTCGGTTTAGGAAATACTCAATCCAACCTTACTTATCGCCTATTATGTCTGTTACCTAGCAACAAATACTACTTTTCTCATCCTGCTGAGCTGAGCAACTTTATAAATGTTAGTTGTTCGCTGACACATACTGAGACAAAACAATTAATGGAGCAAAAAACAATGAGCACTTGACTTCAATAAGACAGATGAGTTAGAGGTGGTGGTAACATCTGCACAGGTGTTCTTTACAACAATGATAACTTTGGAGATAAAAGAGTGAGAGAGGACTTAGATAGTAGACACAGTCTCCGTTGCATGTAAAAGCAATAAAAGGGCAGCTACAGGAATTAAACAAGTTAGCTAACACTACTGTTTGCTAATGCTGGCAAACACTACAGTCAACTATTGAAAGTGAACACTACTGTTAGCTACCATTAGTTAGTAAGTTAGCTACTGATGAAAAAGTTAAAGTTAGGACAGTTTAACAGTTTCCTAAAGTTGGAAGAGTTTTGGGAAGTTAGGATGCTGGTGTAAAACACATTTACAATCTTAAATTCGGAGATGAATATTGACTAAGGAATAGGCATCGTTTGAGTTTTTTTTAGTAGCGGTGCTAAAACAACACTTTTAAAACTATATTGATGCCTAAACAGCGCCTGTACTGATACTTTTTTTTGAAAAGGAAGCACAAAATGAAGGTCGCTGACATGAAAGAACAGCCTTTTTCATTTCTGCGGCAAATTTGAAATTGAACAATTCATTAACTTTTCAAAAAAAAGCCTGCGAAATCCTGGAGGGACTGAAAAATATGCACTTCTAATACGAATAAACACTACTCTGTTTATCTTAAACATAATGCTCATTATTCTGTTGTCATTTTTCTTTTTTTTTTTGTCATGGCAGGAGCAGCATTCTTCCAGGATTGGGACGAGGCAGGAGTGAAAGTCCACTTCCATGTCACCCTCTACCATTAATGTCTCTACTTAATTTCATGGTGGTCCATCCTGTTGTGATATTTTTGTCTGGACACACAAGTATTGCCATTCCTTGATCCCATGACCCATGCTGCTAGCAGGTTGAGACCTGGAGCTAAAAAATATGATCAAGAAATCCTGGGCCCTTTGACTCTCCAACAACAAACTTTAAGGCTCTGACATTTACTTCAGACAGAAGCTGTGGACCTCTTGACTCCTTGGGGACGATGAGCCTGTGTGGTAATCCAACCTTTGAGGCCCATGACCCCCTGAAAAACCAAATGTTTACTGGTGATTGAGTAATGTTTCTTAGAAGCTTTGGTGCAAGCAAGAAAAGAGAAAAATATATTGCCCCCCCCCCCCCCCCC
>JAJHUR010090647.1:12052-24455 GCA_027495735.1 Lutjanus campechanus
CGGATTTCTTAACAGAGCAGGGGCCTGGACTACGAAGCAGCTTCAACATACCCAGGGTATCTTTAAATGATCTGGCTGGACTAAACGTAACAAAGGTGATGAAGGATGAACGGTCACATGGTGCTGGTTTTTTAGTCAAGAGGGCATTCACAAAAATGGGGCGGAGTTTGCAGCATCTGACCAATCGCAGCATGGACAAGACTACTGACAGCACTCTGGCATAAATGAAGATCAAACTATAAGACAAATAATAAAGAAGGTGGTCATAACCATCATGATCCAGACTGAGAGAAACACACCTGCAGCTGCCACAAACGGGAGGGGCTAACAGCATCTGTATGAATAATAAGAATGATAATATATTTATTCTATTGTGTGCTTTTCAGGATATTCTAAGACACGTTTTGTAAGTTAAAGTGATCATAGAAGACATCATAGACGTCTTCTCACCACGTCTCCAAAGCCTCTTATGCGCTCACATCTGGATGTTTGCCTGATGTTTTCAGCTGGGAAAAACACTGTGGACACAGAGCCTTAAAATATCACTGCTCCATCATTAGACCAGGAGTAGATCTGACTATAATTACATCTGTACAGTGTGTTAAATTAATGTGCTGTTTATATGTATTGTTGATGATGGTCTTATTTTTTCAGCAGTACTCAGCGGCGTCAAACTGACTCGGGAGAGAAGAAGACCATCTAATACCTTTGATGATCATCAGTCTGTCATCTGATTAGCAGACAGATGATCAAACGTATTAAATGACGTATTTGTGAGAGTACGAGGCTTTAGTGCTTCAATCAGTCTCTGTTGTTGGATGATATCGGTATATTAAAGCACAATGAAATAACACTCTTCCCTCCCCCATATTGATCTCTTTATCTTGAACGTAACCTGCTCTGGAGCAGGTTAGCTGTTCGATGTACAGTAAGTTACCATGGCGATTTACCCTGGTAAGAAGTGAACCACCGTCGAAGTACCAAAAACCCAGGGTTAACCCTGAAAAACACCTCGCTAACCACAGATGCTGCTTCGTAGCACAGACCCCAGATGATGCTGGAGGATGAACTGTAGCTGTAAAAAATACACTTTTTAATCCTCATCTGTAGACGATGAACCTTTTCTAATGAAAACAAAGATTTTCCGCTTTTGACTGCCAGTTATTTATTAGTTAGTTATTTGCAGGGTCACATGTGTCGAAAGCTGAACCCAGCTGACACCATAAATAGCTGACCATTTTTCAGTCAAACTAAAAGTCTTCAGCAGTCAAGATTCTTGCATCCAGGCCATAAAGTAATTAGAGTATGATGTTTTTGTGTTTATAGTTAAATCAAATTGTGTTCACAAATGATTTTTATGGTAATTAGTGAGTATTTCTACTGTGTAATTACCTGTAAGTGGCTGTTATTTAGTCTGGTTTGGAGCAAACTGAATCTAATGATCAGTGATTACTGAGCCAATTATCTGAAACCAATCAACATAATGTAGGATTATTTCTCTGGCAGAAACTTCATATAATAAATCACACTAAAGGGCCCAGACTAATTCATACAGTGAGTTCGTCATGGAACACGTGCCAACTGAAAACAGATGTATTAATTAAGACGTGACAAAATGCTGGCGCACGCTGCACGGCGTCAAAGTCAAGTCGAACACAACCGAGATAGGGATTGTTCCATTTGACTTTACGCAGACAAACTGTGTCAATCAGGCTTCAATCATCTGGATCATCCCGGTGACAATCAGCCACATGGATCTGACTGCAGTAATAAATCAAACAGATTCAATTTGCTGCAAAGAAAAGGAAAAACTGCTTTTTGGTGAACTCCATATGGTGTTTCATCCCCTGCAGGTTAACATCAGCTAAAATATTCCACCCGTCTCTTAAAGACCTGAGCACTGACAGAAGAGCATAAAAACAAAGACTCCCTCAGGGGAACATATAAGACAGACTTTTAATCTTTCTGCTAAGTTTGGGTAAGTATTATATCAAATCAAATCAGACTTGACTGATTTGTTCACCAGCTAGTCGTTAACTTTGTTGTTCGGCGTTGGACAGGTAGCGTACAGTTAAAGATTTATTTTTTTGCTGATAAGCAAAGAGAGAGTGAATCGAAGTCTGCAGTGTTTCTGGATGTTGTTGATACATGTCTTTCTCTTTGTATGGTGGAGTCTTAACTTAGATTTGTAGATGCAGCGACAAACTGTGTTTACTGTGACAACTGTATTCTGAAGTGTTCCTGAGATTCAGAGTGAGTGTATATTTACAAAAAATTTTAAAAAGTTTGTCAGTTTGAACATTAAATATCTCGTCTTTGTACTATATTCAATCAAATAGAAGTTGAAAATGTTTCGCAAATCGTTGCATTTTGTTTTTATTTACATTTTACACAACGTCCAAACTTTTTGGGAACTGGGGTCGGTTGGTAGAATGGGAATCTGATCAGAAATCGTGAGGAAGTGAACAATTTCAGCGATCAAAATCACAGGGTTCTCTGATGTTTTCCTTTGGTAAATATGTTGTTGTGTACTCTTCCTTCTGCATTGCAACAAGCCTTCACGTTTGGTACGGTCATAGCAAAAAGGGTTATCCTGAGAGAGCAGAAATCTGTCTCCCCTCCCTGCTTTAAAAAATGGCTAAATATACTCTGTCAAATGCCCATCCTAAGTTTCTTAAGATCTCGGGACCCTGTATTGATCGCATTAGCGGGGAGACGTGTCATATTGGGACTTAATTACATTGGACATTTCAATTATTGTACAGATTGACATGCATATGTGCACCTTTTCTGCGAGCTGGCAGTTTGTTTTATTTTGTCTGTCTGTTTTTGTACTGTGTTGTGAAAAAAGAAAAAAAAAATCATAAATAGATTCAGTGGTCGGTCACCAACCTTATATTTTCACTGCTTTTTTCTTTCTCTGTCGAGTTCATACAAAACACAATGGATATGCATTTTCATGATAAGGGATCTTTAAACTCATACACATTATCAAGTGCCTGTGGCCAGGACACATGACCTTTTTGTGCCCAGTTTCTCCTAAAATGTCAGCAAAAGTGTCTCGTTTGGTCCTCAAATTTCAGCATCCGTGGAATGTTTTCATTGGCAGTGCAGAGCAGCTTCCAGGTGTGACGGGCGTGAAAAAATAGAAAATCAATTCAGTGGATAAATAAAGCGTACAGAGACGGGGAGCCAAAGGCTGCTGAACTTTAAGAGTCCCCGGGTGAAAAAAACAGAGCACGAGGCCCAGACTTAAAAGTCTTAAAAATAGTTTAGAATAATATTATTCCGCTGATGAGAGAAGGACCAGCGGGGAACTGGGTGGTGATATAAGTCTGAGCTGGCAGAGTGCCCGCAGCTGCCCGACTGTTCATGAGTAAGACAATGAACTCCTGCCACCTCCAGGCTTATACAGCTGATTGATTTAGATTTGCATTATTAGAGAATTTGTCTCATATTCCATCCTCAGTCTCAGATTTTTGTAATATATCATATGTGAACAGGGGTCAACAGAAACAGAACTGACAGAGATAAGTTTTTCCAGTGGGGTTAGAGGTTTCTTATTAAATCTGAATCCAGTATGAAACAGGCTGAATTCACGTATGTTAAGGCAGGACTTTTCAAAGTTTGCATGACTGAGTGCCAATTTATGGAGCCAGCGTATGATTGCGGTCCGCATCTGTTTGCAGATAAGGCGGATCACTTTATCTGTCCCTCGAGGTCCAACGAACTAAGAGTTCTTTTTTTTCCCTGAATCCTACTTTTCCCCTCAACTGTACAGTGTGTTTTTTTCACTGGTGGTTTCTCCATTCCACTTCCACATTTATGTATTTTTCATTAGTTTTTAATTTCATTTAATTTCTTACTTTTTCTTTTCAGTTATCCTTAGTTTCAATTTGTTTCCAGAGTGGTTTCAGAGTTGTTTTTAGTTTAGTTTTTATTGTTTAAAAATGTTTAGTTTTAGTGTTGTTTTTAATTTTAGTATCTTTTTTTGTTACAATACAGGGAAACACTTAAGAAGTTTAGAATACGTATTAACTGTTATTTGCTAACAGTTAATAAATAAAACAATTAAGCCTTAGATGTCATATTTAAATAATAAAACTTTAAGTGTTTTGTGCAACTGACCCCTGACGCTAACCATGGTGCTGACCGTTGCACCTGTCTCTTATACACATCTAGATGTGTATAAGAGACAGCCATCTGACTTTATGCAGACAAACTGTGTCAATCAGGCTTCAATCATCTGGATCATCCCGGTGACAATCAGCCACATGGATCTGACTGCAGTAATAAATCAAACAGATTCAATTTGCTGCAAAGAAAAGGAAAAACAGCTTTTTGGTGAACTCCATATGGTGTTTCATCCCCTGCAGGTTAACATCAGCTAAAATATTCCACCCGTCTCTTAAAGACCTGAGCACTGACAGAAGAGCATAAAAACAAAGACTCCTTCAGGGGAACATATAAGACAGACTGTTAATCTTTCTGCTAAGTTTGGGTAAGTATTATATCAAATCAAATCAGACTTGACTGATTTGTTCACCAGCTAGTCGTTAACTTTGTTGTTCGGCGTTGGACAGGTAGCGTACAGTTAAAGATTTATTTACTTCTGCTGATAAGCAAAGAGAGAGTGAATAGTGTCATATTGGGACTTAATTACATTGGACATTTCAATTATTGTACAGATTGACATGCATATGTGCACCTTTTCTAGGAGCTGGCAGTTTGTTTTATTTTGTCTATTTGTCTGTTTTTGTACTGTGTTGTGAAAAAAGAAAAAAAATTCATAAATAGATTATTTTAAAAAGGGAGTTAGACAATTGTCAGTGGTAACCAACCTTATATTTTCACTGCTTTTTTCTTTCTCTGTCGAGTTCATACAAAACACAATGGATATGCATTTTCATGATAAGGGATCTTTAAACTCATACACATTATCAAGTGCCTGTGGCCAGGACACATGACCTTTTTGTGCCCAGTTTCTCCTAAAATGTCAGCAAAAGTGTCTCGTTTGGTCCTCAAATTTCAGCATCCGTGGAATGTTTTCATTGGCAGTGCAGAGCAGCTTCCAGGTGTGACGGGCGTGAAAAAATAGAAAATCAATTCAGTGGATAAATAAAGCGTACAGAGACGGGGAGCCAAAGGCTGCTGAACTTTAAGAGTCCCCGGGTGAAAAAAACAGAGCACGAGGCCCAGACTTAAAAGTCTTAAAAATAGTTTAGAATAATATTATTCCGCTGATGAGAGAGGACCAGCGGGGAACTGGGTGGTGATATAAGTCTGAGCTGGCAGAGTGCCCGCAGCTGCCCAACTGTTCATGAGTAAGACAATGAACTCCTGCCACCTCCAGGCTTACAGTATACAGCTGATTGATTTAGATTTGCATTATTAGAGACTTTGTCTCACATTCCATCTTCAGTCTCACATTTTTGTAATATATCATATGTGAACAGGGGTCAACAAAAACAGAACTGACAGAGATAAGTTTTTCCAGTGGGGTTAGAGGTTTCTTATTAAATCTGAATCCAGTATGAAACAGGCTGAATTCACGTATGTTAAGGCAGGACTTTTCAAAGTTTGCATGACTGAGTGCCAATTTATGGAGCCAGCGTATGATTGCGGTCCGCATCTGTTTGCAGATAAGGCGGATCACTTTATCTGTCCCTCGAGGTCCAACGAACTAAGAGTTCTTTTTTTTCCCTGAATCCTACTTTTCCCCTCAACTGTACAGTGTGTTTTTTTCACTGGTGGTTTCTCCATTCCACTTCCACATTTATGTATTTTTCATTAGTTTTTAATTTCATTTAATTTCTTACTTTTTCTTTTCAATTATCCTTAGTTTCAATTTGTTTCCAGAGTGGTTTCAGAGTTGTTTTTAGTTTAGTTTTTATTGTTTAAAAATGTTTAGTTTTAGTGTTGTTTTTAATTTTAGTATCTTTTTTTATTACAATACAGGGAAACACTTAAGAAGTTTAGAATACGTATTAACTGTTATTTGCTAACAGTTAATAAATAAAACAATTAAGCCTTAGATGTCATATTTAAATAATAAAACTTTAAGTGTTTTGTGCAACTGACCCCTGACGCTAACCATGGTGCTGACCGTTGCACTCTGTAACTGTATGTGTGACAATATACTGTAGTTGACCTTTACCTTTCTTCCTTGGCCCTTGCTACACCCTTCCTCTAAGTTTCATGAACATCAGGGCAGTAGTTTTTCTGCAAACCTGCTGACAAACTGCACAGAAAACAAACCCTCCTTGTTGGAGGTAATAAGAGATTTGTTAGAAGCTCTGAGCTTCACCAAATCCGCTTGGAACCAAAATGTAAACACACAGGAAATAACGGACACAAAACATTTAAGTCAGTGAAATAATTTAGTGGGATAAACAATTTTACATTTACATAAATTAAATTATGTGTTATGATTCTCTCTTTATGCATTTTTTAGCCCTTCTACCACAGCCTAAAAAACAGCTGAACCCTTCCATAAGGCATGACATGGTTTTTGCAGCATTGTCATTATGTGTGCATGATTTTTCTGTATGATTTCTGAACAGCTGTTCTGAATATTTCTGTTGCCAGTTGGAGGAGCCGCGTGGCAGGACAACACTGCATAGTTCCCAGGCTGGAGTCTCACACCTTATTAACAAATCTCAAAGAGTCTATATGACAAAAAGACTGGAGAGTTCCCAGGCTGTCATGAAGTCTTTATGGAGTGTAAAGTGTGTGTATTAGATCCTCTTCTCACACTCATGTATGCTTTACCCCGGGGCTACGGGAAACCTTACAGAGGGAGGGAGGAGTGGCGGGGGAGGTGGCGGAGCATCCATCAGCCCAGCTCGGAGTGCTCTGTCTGGGCTCGCTGTGAGGGCTGGAGGGCAGGCACGGAGCTCCCCAAACCTCTCTTTATCTTCTTCCCTGATGTCATTATTATTCCTCCTCCTCCTCCTCTCCTCTTGTCAGTATCTATAACAGAGGATTATCTGTTCCCCACCTCCTTTTAAAGTGTTTTTTCTCTCAGGTGTAGCAGAGAAGCAGGACGGCCAATGGAGGATGAGGTTTATTTTCTCCTTGGAGCTACAGATTTTTTGAAAACAAAGGCGAGTGGAAAAAACCAAAAGGAGCAGATGTGAAATATTCCATTCACTTATTTCTTATGTGTATCTGTCCTTTGTCCTTCTGGATCCTTCTTCTTCTCAAACATGCAGTGTCAGTGAGGATGAGTCATTGCTTCTGAGGGCTTCTTTTTTTCTCCTCAGTGGTGTAAACGCCTCCATTTTACAAAAAAAAAAGAAAGAAAATCCCATTGTTCTCTAGTCGCCTGTGCAGACGGAGCTCGACTTACTTGGTTTTCTCTGAACAGTTGAAGAGGTAAAAGGTGCATTTCGTTCATTCTGAGTGTACAAGCTGGTGTCTTCTCATCCCCTGGTCTACAGAGGAGAGATGGAGGGATGACAGAGAGAAAAGGACGGAGGAGGTTCAGTTGAAGAGGATAGAGTCGGGGTCTCTGTTGGCGATCTGCGCCATGTGTTTCAGTATGTCCTTTTTAGTGATGATTCCCAGCAGCCTCCTAATGACACAGAGAGAAAAGCGAGAACATGTCAGTGGAAAGCAGATTCATTTCATACTTTGTTTGCTTCGTCATGGAAAGCCAAAGAAGTGACAGAAAGCAGACGCGCACTGAATTGAGGTTTGGCTTCATGTCTTGACATTGTGGCTGAGTTCAGTTTTATTACCGTCCCAGTAGGAAACTGGCTCGCTGCAGGAGATCACAGCAACAAGTAAACAAGAAAGAGTAAACAGTGATCACAATGAAGCCAATTACAGCTGACATTTCAATTCTAAATACGCTCGTGTTCACACTCTGCACAGTTAGAAACAAGAGCAGAAACTAAGTGATGGTAGATAATGTCAAATCTATTTCCTCCAGAGTCCATGAGCTGACAGCTGGTATATGACGTGCAGTTGGGCTGCAATGATTTGTGTATTTGCACCAAACCGCCTTGCTCTGGTCCATGTAAACTACACAGTATGTAGATTGGTGCAGGTAATACAGAACCAAAAGTCTTGTTTCCAACCAAAGTATCCAGAATGTTTAGTCCCAGGAGCTACTTTTCTTTTTTAAACTTGACATTTATTGTTGTTTGACAAAAACACAACAGACAGAGTCATCGTGGGTTAGCAGAAGAGAAAAGATCTTAGAAGTCTTCATGATCCATAACTTTGATTTGTGCAAAGCCTGAGGAAGATGTTGAAGATGTAACTAGTATCTGTCCTGTTTTTTTTTCAGCCCAGCTGGTACATTTCCCAAATATGTAACACTGAAATTAAAACAAGCTCTGGGCCGATTATAGATCTGACCTCTGTTACCGCATCTATCCGACAGGAAGAAATCCCAGGAGGTATTTTTTTTAAAGGAACTAAAAGGTTCCTTCTGCATGAGCAAACATTAATCAGCCTCAGGAGATGTCCCACTCTACAGGGTGAACTGGTACACAGTCATTTCCAACCCAGCAACCAACAAACATGGTTGGGTCATAAACCTCAGGGATCCTACAAGTGTAACCACTGTAACCAATGCACTAATGTAATAAAGACCAAGACATTTATGAATGTCACATCAGTTGTAAAAAGATTTTTACAGAGCAAGAACAAAAAGCCATTTTAAGGACAGACTAGCAGAACACGAGTATGTCATTCACTCTGGGAATGTAACCTTCCCTAATGCAAAGACATTATCTGGACTTCCATAACAGTAACTCATCCACATTACAAGCGTTTGGCATTGACCACATCTCTTTCCCCATAAATTTAGATTTTTTTTTTAAACATCTATTGGTTTTCTGTAATTATTGCCAGTGTTTGTATTTACTATGTTGCTCTTTAATTAATTTTTTGATGAATAGTTTGGGCTAAAGAACACCATCTGCTGGAGTGTTTACATGTCCACACCCTCTAGATGCCACAGAACCATGTGGAAGATTCCTTTTGTTGGAAGACTGATATAAAAGGGCCTTTTGTTCCATTTAATCGGTTTGACTCCCTGATGAAGGCTTGACACTGAAACGCACCAGAGTTTGTTTGTTAAAGGGTCTAACATGACCCTGCCATGACAATATTGGTAATTTAATTCTTTTAAAGAGAGTCCCTTGTTTTTTTTTTTTAATTTTTGGTTCTTTCAGTCCATTGTTGTCTTTGTTTAGATTAGGCAAATTAGCAAAAAAAAGCAATGGCTATTTTCATAGAACAGTTTTGTGCTTGATAATACAAAAACGGGGCACGGACTTCGCTGTCTGTCCACCTTGGTCATGCGTATGCTTTCGTCTGGAACTCCATGTGGATTTATCGAAGTACAAAGGGGAAAAAAAACACTGCTTTACAGCCACAGATTCTTAAAAATGGTGGATGAAATAAAACATTGTGAGTAATCGACCAATCAGAAATGTTCAAGCCACTTGGCCAAAGTTCCTGTAGTTTTGGAGAGTCTTCCACTTCAAATCAACAACAGCGTTGGGGCCTTATGGTTCAATATGGTCTGACGAAGGAGAAAATAAGTTTGTAGACTGCTGACAAATTCCAAGATATTACGAGAAGACATAAAACAAAGCTTTAGGAAATAAAAGATGTAGGCTGAAGGAACTGTTGTGTAGAGCTGCCTCAAAGCAAGACTGTGTATCTTTTGAAGTATGAAATAACACATTCTTCCTCTCCTTGTTGACTTCATAAGTAATAAAATGCATCCTTTCTCCATTCAACACTCACTTCACTCATTTCACTGCTGCAGCCTGACTTGGTCTGGTATGATCAGTAGCTTATGGTGGCTAATGTTAACAAAATTCAGATAATTATTTCTGTGTAAATGACATTAAATGTAAGTTCTGGCGCTTGGACTCTCACATTACAACGATATCAAATGACACAGGTGAATGATACCTGAAGTAGTGTGGGATCATGGGAGTTGTTTTCTCCACCATTCACGTTATTCTTTAGTCAATTTTGCCAACTTCCTTCCACACTCACTCGTGCTTTCATGGAAGTTATAGCAACTTTTTTGTCTTGTTCGAGTGCAGCTTTTTTTGTTCCTTTATTGCAAACTTCAAAAGTCATGACAACAAGCAGCTAGCAAGGAAAATGCACTGTTACTTTGAATAAATTGCGTATACTTCTCTGCTTTTGAAAATTGTTGGGAAACATTTGGGATAATGTACGTACAGACCTCAACAACATATGTAAGACGTGTCCTGTTTTTAGACATCTGAATGCAGAAATATTACTTATCACAGCCCTAAAGAAGTCAGCCTGTAACTTTATGTCTCTTCTCTACTTGTGCTGCTGTAACACTACATTTTACAATTATCCTGTAACTGCCGTTATTTACCAAAAGTTGCATCGTGTAGCTCAAAGTTAAAAGTTTTGAAAGAATAATTCCTTTATTACCATAAACACATGTACTGTAGTTTGAGTCAATCCAACAAACACTGTCTTGCTGCTGTAAAATATATATAAAGCTTTTCACCTTTTATATCTTCAATGGGAACCAATATGGTTTGAGTCCGAGAGCCACAGAAAGGTTAATGACATCCCCAAGTGTTCAGAGATGGACTGACACATTGTTGTTTTTAGTCTTTTCACAAGATATGATGGCAATAACAAAAATATGGAAGATTACCACCGCAGCCTTGAAATATTCGCCCAGGCGTCCCCTTGGACCTTCGTTGCTGACCAAATATCTCACATAAACAAATAATCTGACAGGGCTGATTCACAGACATTTAAGCCAGCAAATGTGAGTTTGATCAGTGTGAATAACAAATATACAGACTGAAAACATGAAACCAGACAAAATGACCACATTCATCATGAATCTCAAGGCTGTGGGGATGTTTTTGTGGTCTGTCATCATTACGTGTCTCATTTCTGAGCAAAATTCTTAGAACAGGCCTGTTTTGCAAAATAAATTGTGACTAAATTTAAGCTGACAAAAGGAAAGAAACATGCCCAGGCAAGGAGATATGACTCCTGCCAATAAAGCAACCTTGAGCTAAAGATACTAACTAAACTAAAGATAGTGTGGGAAAATACCACTGTTGCAAGTCACAGAGGTGAAATTAACAGTATCCATCTCACAAGATGACCGCAGATATCATACGCCTCAAGGTCTTTTTTTCTGAGCGTGTCAAACCATCTTCATTCCCAGACAATGAGTGAAACGCAGGCTCGAAAACTTCATGTGAAAACATAAATCCTTCCTGATCATACAGAGAATACGATGACTTTCTTCTTCTTTATTGCCTGAAGCCCAAACCTTCCCTTCACTGCAGCCTTTCCTCCCCGTGTTCTCATTTACCCTCTGTCGCATAAAGAATGTGTGATTCCATATAAAATGTTGTGTGTTCATGTCACACGTGGATCCACTCTGTTAAAAACCTCATCCTTCTATTATTGGGCACCTGCCAGCCCATCTGAAGCAAACATGTGCGAGTCCTACAGAAGTCATTGAGCCTGTCAGCAGCATTTAGGCCACCATATGCGATGTCAAACATACCCATGGGCAAGGCAGTGAGTGAACTTTAAGTTGCTCATTCATAATTAGATGTTCTGGTGGGAAGCAGCAACTGAATACCCTAAGAAGTAAACATGTTGAACTGAACTGGAGGGAGCTCTGTGACAGCGGCTCATGTTCATTTTTTCTCCTCCAAGATTTGGATTTGGTTTGAATTATAGTCGATCCATTGAGCCCACTTCACCCGTGGGCTACACACCCATCAGAGCTGCACCAAGAAACTGTACATGTCAGCTCCAACTGGCAGCAGTTTGAAAAACATGTAAAGCCATTCCACTAACTTAACACATTATAGTATGTGTTTTAAAGCTTCAGTTGGTAAGATGGAGAAGAGAGCAGACTTAGCTTAAAATTTTGAACCAACACAAGCTTGACGTCACCCCCCCCTCCCTCACCGGTGCACCATGCCCTGCCTCCTGGCCCTCCTGGCCCCTCCTCCCTGCCGCGGCTGTGCTGCGCTCGCGCGTCGCTGCAGCCGAACGTGACGTGAAGCGGCAGAGTGGCATACGCGACATGGAGTGCAAACCGGTAAGAGAAAAACATAAATTCAACTCCACACAGCTAGATAAGCTTGAATAAGATGCTAGCTAGCTATACCTAAGTTCGGAAGTTGTTACTCAATTGTTTATTTGGAAATAAGAACTCAAATATTGATGTTACTTTGCCGTGTTTCAAGTAGCTAAATGTAGGTTATGGTTCGTTTGCACGCCATTTATACACAGTATTACAGTATTTAGGACATTAGAGTAGCCTAGTTTGCCAGTAAAAGAGAAGCTCATTTACAGTCTATGCTTGTGATGTGTGACATGTTGCCTATTTGTTGATATGTTAGAG
>JAJHUR010090648.1:0-64109 GCA_027495735.1 Lutjanus campechanus
TGCATTTCTTAAAAACTTTTCCTCAATGTAAAATTAAATTGGATTTTCATAATAAAACACTGACTATTAAATAACTTTCACATTTTCTCCAAAAGTGCTCCAGGTTACAGCCAGGCCTTATTATATTATTAAATTAAGATTATGTACCAGAAGGGAGAACGATTTGCGAGATCTTTTAGGAAACATGATTTCACATGCTCTCATGTAGAAGCAGATGTAAACAAACCGTGGACTGATGCAGTGCAGTGAAGCTTTGCAGTGAGAGAAACAGGAGAAGTTATATGAATTTGGATGAGAAAGTGTTTCAGGAGGCACATCAACACTGGTTGTTTATTCTTCAGCCGGAACAGGGGGTGAGATTTTAACTTTGAACAGCAGTCTGCTGCTGGCTAACATTAGCCTGAAGAAAGCTAACCATTGTTCTGCTACACCGTCAGCTGCTCAGCTGCTCCGTCTCCTTGTAGACTGTCTGTTGTCTCTTTATCCAGTTCTTGGAATCTATCGCTAATGCCAGCTTCACGCAAGCATGTGTCTGTCTGTGTGTGTGTGTGTGTGTGTGTGTGTGTGTGTTTGTGTGTGTGGCTGTGACCAGCGCTGTTGTGGCTGTGACCTTACTCTCTCTGTAACTACACACCATGACGTGACCATCGTGCGGAACGTGTGTGAATTTGACTGGTTCAGAATCGGATATGTGACACAGTCCACCAGTCACCAGTCAGGGACGGATGAGCCGAAAACCTTCTTGGTGTTGCTGTTTTGCAGTTTATGCTGCAAAACAGCAACACCAGGCACACAGGCATTGAAGCTGGGTACAAGAAATAAACCAAGTAAGGACACAACTGTTGCAGTATCATCGTTTGGTCCATTAACTCTGCCTGATAGCACCCGGTTTCAGAGATGTTTCTGATTTCTGTGATAGGCCACTGCAGAATGACATCAGGCTACATTTCTCCAAAAGTTGACTCTTTTGACTTTTTGGTGTCGCATTTTTTTTGTTGGCAACTCCTGTGGCCCGCACAGCTGTGGCCTAGATGCACTGAGACAACTGGCGTTTTTGCCGCAACGCCTTTTTCTATCTGAATACAAGCCTCTGTGCGTGTTGTTACACTTGTCTGGAAAGACTGCAGTGTGTCACAGCAGAGAGGAGAGATTGATCAGGTGCAGCATCAGAGCAGACAGGCCGCTCATTGCACACAGTAATGATCACACATGTCAGGCGCTCAGCAAAAAATACCCACTTACACTCGCCGCAGCACACACGCACCCTCTTGGAAACACACACACATTGCTCGCCATGTTGAACACATAAAAACAATGCAGTAAAATTGTATATGAAAGTGATGCATGAAATGAAGAATGGGGATTGCGTGTGAGCTCCGAGTGGCCCATGGCAAAAATAATGTGGTATTTACTGAATTAGATCGTTGCTCTCTTTCTTGATAACTCTCCTGTAAGCGACATGCTCCCGTAAATATCACGATCATACATCACCATGAGGCTTAAAGAATTCATCCATCCATTATCTAAGACAGATTGGAGGGTCGTGGGGGTATGGAGCCGATCTCGGCTGACATTGGACAGGGTACACCCTGGACAGGTGGCCAATTTATTACAGGGCTGACACATAGAGACAATCAACCATTCATACTCACAAAAAGACAATGACAAAAAGAGCACTTATTATGCAAACTTTAACTCCTGCAGTTGCTTTGCATTGTGGTCTACTGAACAACTGTCAAGGGGAAATTTCTGTCTCCTATGATGGGTTTACTGCACATGTTGTAAGATGAGGGGGGTAATCCTCTCTGTGGGGCCGCTAACCGAACATGAGGTTAAGTGTGGTTTCTCAGTCATTTGAAACTTGTTTCACCAACAAACTCCATTGTGGCTGTGCTGAAAATAACTCGACACGACATGGTGCCCTCTGCATTCAGTCTGTTAACCAGGACAATTCATAAAATCACAATGAAACAAGAAAATTGGTCCTGAAATGGGAGATAAAGCGACATAGTCATTTCACATGCAGTGTCTGAGGGATTTTTAAAAGCAAGACTCTGTAACTTTTGTGTAACAGCTGTCACAAGCGACAAATTTTTAGCAATAGGACAAGTAGGGAGCCATAAAGTCAAGGAAATGACAGTTATACAGAATAAATCTAAAGCTTGCTAGCAATAACAAAGAGGAATATCTTATTTCATACTCAAGTCTCACTTTGAATACTTTGGCTCAAGCTTGACAGTTGCAACAAGGTGAATTATTGTCCATACTACCCATACATTATTGCCTTTTACTATATATACATGTTAGCCTGGCATCACCAGACTAATGCACACATTCGAATGAATCTCTGTTCATTTTCAGGCATTATCAGAGGGTGTAGATCAAAATGCTCCTGTATGCAATTGATTGGGCTTACAAACTTGACAGTGCTGTAACAGAATCTCGATTCATAGTTGATCAACACTGCCAACTTTGACAGTCTGATCTGAGTCTCCTTAGGCTGGTGCATTGCACTTGAAAGATGCAACTTTTCAAATCTGGACTCGTGAGGCTTCTCTGTCAATCATCATATCAAACCCTTGCATCTCCCCACATATTCTCTCTGGAAGAGCCAAACAAACTCAAAATAATGAAGATATAAATACTTCCACCTGTGGAAAGTATGTGTCTTCATTTCTCTCATCCTTCATCCTTCATTTAGCTCACTGGCTAGCAGATGACTTCACCTGCACTGACCTTCCATGTGTGCCTTCACTTAGGTACCTACCTAGGTGCAGGTAAAAATTAACTCAGTAAGTAGTAATCCCTTACATTACTCATTACTGGAAAGATAGTAATATTATAGTAATATATTACTGAGTAATGCATTCTTGCTCAGCACGCTAAAATATTTAATATACTGATTAAGCGACTAGTGTGACACATTGAGTTATTCATCAGGAGAAGAGAGAAATATACACAAATCAAAAATGATATTCTTATTCCAATGCATGCTGAAATCTTAGTCGGCACTCCTCTGGCAGCAGCACAGCATCTGTCTCTCCCCCCTAGCACCAACATGTATAAGTCTTTGGCTGAAATGCCACTGTTATAGACTAAAAACTCCAAGCACTCACAAAAGCTCACGACCAAGAACCTGTCTTTTCCTTTTTAAAACATGAAAGCCTCTACAATACTTGTATAACTGTGCTCTGACAATAAAGTGAGGCTGGGATTTGACAGATGTGTGTTGTGTGTGTGTGTGTGCACGCACTATCTCTGGCCTCAGAAGCAACCACAATAACAGCCCAGGCCTAATAATGATTCCTAATAGGGAGCAGTAATTGGAAATAGCAACTTCATTAGTGAGTGACAGCAGCAGGTGATAAGACAGGGGAATACTGTGTAGCCAGTGATGCTAGAAACTCATTATCTGCAATGCATGCCCCACTCCTTAATTATTTGAGAGGATCTTCACACTCTTCAGAGCCACTCTCTCTCTTTGACTGTGGATTTTTAAGTAGTTTCTTTAAAAGAGATATTTGGGGTGCCTCTGTTATCTGTGTTTGGGAGGTGGATGGCCTTGGGATGAAAGTGATGAAACGGAAGAGGAGCTGTAATGAGAATCTCCGCGCTCCGGCCTTTGATGCAAAGCAGATGCAGCTATCCATATTTCCTTTTTTTGTGGGTTAGCCTCACTGCAGACTGCCGCAGTTGTTTGATTTTTAATATGCCCAGCATTACTCGCCAACATTTTTCATTAGCAGCTTATTATTGCTACCCAAATACAATATGTCACCGACAACACAGAAGTTTAGCTTTCGCACGCAGCCAAAAATGTTTCTCATTTTTCCCCCGAAAGCACGGTTCATTAAAATAAGCAGTCATGTGGGAGCATGGAGCTTACATGATGCCTATCTATTATGTGCTGTACACATCAATGGAGAAAAAAAATAGAACATCTGAAACCTCCAGCTTTCTTCTACAGACCATATGCTTGAACTTTGACCATGGATGGTGTTTAGGGGCCATAAATATGAAGCTTCCATGGAAAAAGAGTTGCTCCTAATCTTGAAGTTCCAGAAAATTCTAAGAATGATTACATTTTCTAAGAATATCCCCTTACAGTTAAGACTAGATCCTAGTAAAAATAAACGTTAATATAAAGATAAATACAAATTTTAATAACAAAGCATCAGCAACTGAAAGATTCAACAGAGCAGCAGTGATGACTCAGGTCTGTCACAACCTTCCATCAGGTCACACAAGCAAATGCAGATTTGATTCATAAATAAATAAACTAAAGTGAATAAAAAGAACTCTCAGCATGTAAATAGGCAACTGCATTTTTTTTTTTTTAACATTTATTATTATTATTATTACTAGTCATAGTAGTAAGATTGCATGAGGTTGAAAGTAAACTTCAGTCTGAAAAGCTTGTGTAGTTTGTGCAATGCAACTTATGTAATAGTGTCCTTCAACCATTGTGGTGCGCTGTAGGATTCTGGCTTGTGAAATTCATATGTGCAGCTGATAGGTTGTGAGATGGCCCTCATTTGCATAATCATCCCATGCATTGCTGACAACTTAAGTTTGCTATTTTATGTTCCAAAATACAAATGTTACCGTTTGTCACATGTTTATTCAGAACATGGGGGTTCATGGTGGATTATGTTGATAACTGTCATTTTTGTGCTGGTTTATTATTCACCATGAGTGAGGTGCCTAGTACATTTCTTCACACCAGCTGTATCCTAGCACTACTACTTGAAACATCAATATTTCCTTGTATTGCATTCAAATGTAGAGTAGTAGTGGAAAGCCCTTGGCACTGTTCAGCATAGAGTTTGCAAATAGAAAATGTGGCAAACCTGTGACATAGTCCTGATACTGATTTTGGATCTGATTGGTCCCATCTCTATAAAATAGTATCCATAATCACACAATGTTTAAAGACTAGACTAAATTTCATAAGCAGGCCAATTGATTTGATGCCCATCATCATTGCAATTAAAAATGCATTTTTAATTATATTCCTGGTTCAACCAACAGTAAAACAATGCATTATAACACTGTCAACCACACCTCCTTAATAAGGTAAATGTTTCTATCCCTTATTTGCTGAGAATTGCTGAGTGAATTTTCCTGAATCACCAAGCTAGAACTCATTGCTAGAAATATGTAAGCTAAGTTAAGAGCACTCTGATAGGTTGGCCCCATTCTGTTTGGAGCATTTCCTCCAAAAATACATTTGTTCAGAACCCTGAAAACTGGAACTGTACCCCGCTGGAACCAAAAAGTATCAGTTTTTTCTTTGGAACCAAAGTGGGTGTGTCATGTTCTATAGATCGTTGTACATTGTGATGATGACATCTTTAATTACAATGGTTCTGCACAAAACTGGTGGAAACGCAAGCTGGTTGACTATATAGCGTTAAGGTTCCAAGAATCTTGAAATGAACAGTTTCAAGAACCAAAGCTATTTCACTGGAACGGGGCCTTAAGAGTACTCCCAGAATATCTGTGTATACGGCCCCTGGTTTTCTCTCCAAACCAAGCCTGTAAAAAGGTCAGACGTTTTACATTTCTGTGGCTTTGACTTACTATGTTCCTCGTCTAGGCGGCTACTATACTAAGAGTGTTGGGAAAGCAGCAATATGCATGGAAGATTGCCAAGAGGCTTTCAGAGAGGCTAAGCAGGATGAGTGTGAGTGCATATTTGTAGATAGTATGACTTGCTGGTGTGAGTCTGATTACCTTGCAATAGTTTCCTCTCATTTGGCCATGATTGGCTGTCACTGGGGGGGTGTTGGAGAACCGAAGGAGACCATAAGAGAGGCAAAGAAAGAGGTGGAAAGAGAGCACTTGAACTCCTGAGTGGCATCGGTGATGCTAATGCACTGTTCAGAGACAAAGCGAGAGGGAGAGGGGAAGAAAAAGAAAATTGAAATGGTAAAAGTGATTGAAGGAAACAGGGGAGTCGGGCAGCCTAATGACACTGAATAGACAAGATCACAGTGATTGAGAGAAGAGATAGGATTATCTCTGATTATCTGTACTTGCATTAAGATCAGAGGGAGAAAGGAAACGAAACTGAGAACAAATTCGTGCACAAGGCATATACAGCTGTCAGCTCTGGCGGTGTGGTGGACAAAAAGCTTAAATACAGGCTTTTGATCAAAAGGGAAAAAAACATGATGACCAGACATCACAGGCATTGTGCAAGCCAGGCTTAAAGGTCAACACATCATGCCTATTGCAGAGCATGATCTAGCATTGTGTTCCCAAGACCTGCACACTCTAACACACACAAGGCTGTTCTCCTCCATGTTGTAGCAAGTTGTAAATGGGTGTGATCAGCTTGTGTTGTCCTTTGTACCATCCTCATGCCAGTTCCACATGCCTGGAGGGCCTCCTAGCTGCTACAGGTGGAGGTTATGACCAATTGCAATATGACGGAGCAACCATCATTATCCAGTCGATGCAGCTACATCATTCAGGATTAAGAATATAGATTCACAAACATTAGAAACAGCCTTAAGCCGAGTTGATCCGTTGAAGCAATGGCACATTTTTCACCCTGGAGGTGAACGGTGCGGCATGACAGACACACACAGAGAAGCCAGGTATCCTGGTTCAAATCACTGGGTGTTTTTAGGGGGAGATTCCAGCATCTTGTGGCCATCTGCGGTCGTGAGAAGACTGACGATGGCATGTTTACTGCCGGGACCGGCCAAGACAGCAGCGGTGCGGCAGCCAAAGAACTGTCGCATCCATCCTGATTGGAATTCAAATGGATCGCCCTCGCCGGGATCAATACTGCATGATAATGATGTTGTGACATTTGGAGAGGAGATTGTGCGCGCGGATGTGTGTTTGCAACTCTCACAGCTTGTCTGTGCGGCAGGGTTGTCAGTGTATGTAAGCACCTATGTGCCTCTGAATCTTTTCTCTGCAAACGCTTCTGGTCATTAGTGAAAAGGAAGCAATATTATCACTTTAACTAATATATTACTCATCTAATCATTTTGCTTTTGCACTAAATCGCCAAAATTGGCAATTATATCCTGTCTTCCCTTCAAAACTTAAGATGACTCATAGTGTGATTTGCTTTTCTGCGGATCACCAGGGAAACCAGATATCTTTGATGTGCAACATTGTTCTGATCTCTTTCAAGTGGATAAACTCAAAAATAGTGAGACTATGTCGGCCCAGAGAGAGATGTTTCTACCATCTCTCATCTTATTTGGCATTATGAAAGAACACTGTGGAAATCAAATCAGGGTATGGCATTGGGTTATGGGATAGAAGTAAATCATCTTTCTAGTCATTGCAGGGAAAAGCTGGAATATTACTATAATACGTTCCTGTATCAGGTTTCTGAACACTTTCCAATGCACCTTTTGGGACTTTCAGACAAAATAAAAGGCTGCTATATCATGTGAAAGCCTCTGAGGCCAGTGACTGCAACATAGCATGGACATAATAGTGTTAAAAAAATCATGCAGGAATTTAGTTGAATCAATTAGTCTTTTCTCTAAAACTTAATAAAATTTACAAAATTTACAAGATATACAAAATATACAAGTTGCATTTAAGTTAATTAAGCTTAAAATTTCTATTATTTATTTTCAGAATACTTCAGACCTCCAGGAACACGAGTTCTTCTAAAGTTGAATAAACTAATAATGTTAAACCGTTAAAGAATGAGAAAAAAACAGGTTGAACTAATGACAGCTTAGTTTTTAGTGTATATGATGGAAAATGTTTCTCTTTAATACACTTTAAGATAAGTCACAGTTGTTTGTTTTCACAATAATGGTCATTTCACTGTGATGGTTAGTATCGATGCTTAAAAGTTTAATAAATTCAAAGGGTGTAGTTTCAAATTTTGTCTTTGTGTCAATGCTGGGACAGTGTAGCTCCAACAGGAGGAGGTATACACTAGAGTAGTGTATTTGTTTGATTCATTACAAAATTATGTCAGTTGTCTTCTCAGATTCAGTCAACCTAAAATTTTAAAGCAGCCTGAGAAACTGGTTAAAAAAGTACTTTATTTTTAAAGTGTAGCTCAGCTTTCAATTCTATGATTTCTTTTAGACCAACTTTACTTTCTTTCTAATCTTTGTTTCCCTCTAAACTGCTATCATATTTACATCTATACCCTCCAGCTGACGCATTTTTGGCCTTAGACCACCAAAATCCACTGACCGCCCCCCTTACTAAATTGGTTTTAGCTGAAGCAGCTAGCTTTATGAGCGACATCAGCGATCTGTCAAAGAGGTTGAAGACAGCCCTTTAGCACCATTGATCTCTCCACTCTGCAGAATGTGCATATATACCCCCTATACATCACCGGATAACGCTTTATCAAGAGAGATGGATGAAACACAGTGGCAAGCTTGGGTCTGCATTAGAGATACTAAATATTTCTGAGGGTGCTTGCCCTGCTGATTAATGGCTTCATAAAATGTCCACAGCCACCCCTCATCTTTAGGCAGCTTTTCAATCACACAGTCTTGCTCGGAGCTTTGGAAAGGAGTGAAATCTGAATCTGATTTGTGCTTGTTTGTTTTCGAGTTGAAACATTTATATCTGCATCCGCTACATCCGGCGATTAGTGTCAAGAGGGGCATCCGTCTGGTTTACCCAACTATTTTTGTTCCTCCTGCAGCTGCGTCTGTCGATATTTTCTGCTCATCCCTGTCTCCTAATCTTTCCCCACGCCGTACGCTTTCCTGTTTTTCAGCTCATCCTGGCCCGTCCGGCTCCTAAAAGAGTTGGCTGCATTGTAGTGAAACACTATTAATTACCTTGTCATCCCTCGACAGTTGGCAGTGACAGGTTTTAGACCAGCTCTCTGAGGAGGTGGGCGGACACCGGCGCTAAATTAAAAAGCTGGGAGAGCTTGTCATATCCTGTCATTCGTATATTTAATGAAAAACCCAACATGTGTGTGTGCGTGTGTGTGTGTGTGTATGTGTGTTTAGTCTGGCGAACGACAGGCAGATAGACGGGCAGAATTACAAACAGATGGGCAGAAGCAGAAAATCAGACACGTATCGACTAAGTGAGAGCCCAAGAAACAGCTGGTGGTTACATGAACAGAGGTCTGGAGACAAAGAAATGAGGCCAAAACAAACAGTGTCAGAACAGCAGCCCCTATCACTTTAAAAACACATGCTGGTGGCTTCTGAAGCGTGTACAGGCTGTAACTCTGGACTGTGTTCTTTAACTCGTTATCTTTTTGTCATTCACCCAAATCCTCTTATAAAAGCAACGCTCCACATGTGTGTCCCTGCCTGTTGTTTTACCTGATTGGCATTTCTGAAGCTTCTCTTACAAGAAGAACAGATGTCTCCTCCATTAGACAACTACTTAAAGATAAGTTTCTTCCAACTTGGGTTTATTTACTGTACAGATTTAGCCATTATGTCTATCAGTTAGAAAAACATCATGCTCAATATAGTAATTGCTGGGATCTGGGAACATGGCAACACTGTCATCATACTAATTTACAACAGTTAAAGCTATAAAATGTAACATTTCCACATTAAAATAACACTAGACCTATGTTCTCATATATTTTGTTGAGTTGTGTACTTATATTATCCCAAATGATTCCAAATTTGTGATATATTCAAGGTAACCATGCATTTCTTACTAGCTGCTACTTGCTGTAATTTCTGGAAAAACATGAGATATGTTCGACACATCAGAAAGTTAAGAAGGAAATCAGCGAACATGAGTAAACATAACACACACACATACTGTACATGTATAGTTGTTGGAGCACTGTTAAGAATTTTTACAAACCAAAAAATTGATCAGCTAAAAAGATAATGTGATAAATCCATAATTAAAATAAGAATTATTTACACAAAATATTGCAAAATGAGCGTCGCCACCAGGGACATCTTTCTGCAATGAGTACTGTAACTTTAATACTTTAAATACATTTTCCTGATTATGCATGCATACTTTTTTAAAGCATCATTTTAAATGCAGGACTTCTACTTTTAACAAACTTCTTCCCACTGAGGCCTGGCACATCAAATGTTGATCCATGCTGCCTCCTCTGAGTTTTACCCTGAAGAGAGCTGGAGATTTGTTGTTTAGATACACCAGACTACCAATTCACCTAATGGAAAAGCCATGTCGTCACTCCCTCGGCCTCTTGCACACTGCGGCTCCACGAAACAAGCATGCTAGGCAGCAGGCTGCGGTGGTGAAACATTTGGAGACATGAACAATCCTCCGTGGTGTTGTTTTTCCCAGTCCAGACCTGTGTTTGGCCTGGCAAGTGTGAACAAGCTGCAGCAGCCTGGGGGAGCTGTCCATGGTGCTGAAACCAAGGATCTGTACTTCACTGCAGGGACTGCTGCTCCACCGCTATTGCACAAGCCGATTAGCCAGCACAGAAGGCTGTTTCTAACCCTGGCTTCATGGCCACATGCATTTTGATCATTGCATCCATAACTTTAAATGGAAATGTGCATATTTGTTTATTTGTATTGGAGCGAGTGCATGTCTTTGCTGTGAGAAAGCCGGGTTGGAGTTCTGTTCTGGAGGACTAACATTTGACAGTCTTATGAAACTACACAGCAGTATGATACCTGTAATTTACATTTACGTATTATTTTCATTTTCAGTTGCAGTTAGTTAAGTTTAGGCAATGGAACTACTTGGTTAGGTTTAAGGAAAGATCATGGTTTATCTGTGCCATGGGGGTGTAAATAGCCAAATTGTCTATTTGTACTCCAGGTGCAAATAGCATTGTTGACTTTGGATGCCTGGTTGCTTGTCTCTGCTATGCTCATGTACATACACTTGGGTGTAAATATGGCAAACCAGGTGCAAGTAGGATCTGCATTTATTTTTGTCTTTTCCTAAAAGTGCAAAAGATTTCTCAGCTTTTAGCTCAGCAATTGACCGCCAGTATACATGAACGGTGTTTTATACATAAATATTTGATTTTAGATGGAACAGTATTTCCCAAAATCTAATTTATAGTAATATATGCACACAAAAGAAAACCAACCACACAGTAATTTTCTTTAAGTTTGTTTCGTCTGACATTTTCAAAATTGATATGGAATGCAGAAGATTGTAAGAGCTTTATAAAAGGTCACATCTATGATAGTAAAAGATTCATATGAAAAGTTTACTGAAATACTTTCTACTCCTGCTTTTCTTTAATCCTGCGCAGTGAACAAATGATTCAAACTGGGGAAAGGTTTCATCCTGATGTCGTTCAAAACTCCTCAACTTGGTCATTTAAGTTGTAAGTCAAAAAAGCCTTTGAGAATTCAAACAAGAGTGCTTAGAAGCCTTTACACTACCTTGTGAGAACCTGAAGGCAGGCATATGTATTGAATTATCCTGCTTCGTTGCGGTCACTGAGATGATATCGTAACAGGTGATAGCAGGCCTCGCTGCAGCAGCATATCCTTGTCTGACGCTATTAAACGCAGCTTGAGTCTTAAACATGGGGGAGAAAGCCCAGTGGGAAGATCTGTTATTTTCAATCCAGCACTGAAGAGGGTATGATGTTACTGCGGTATTATATCTTGAAATAAATGCTTAGGAGGGTGAAAGAAACTAAAAGAAGGGAGAGAGAAAGAGTGAAAAGAGCCCTGGGAAATCTCCCGCCCCATCTCGCAGGCACCTCAGCTTCCCTGTTCCTCTCACTCACCTCACTGACTTTCAATCGCCGCAGCCAATTTGCTGGGAGAGAAACCCCACGCTGGCAAGAAATGAAACCACCTCAACTCCTCGACACACACCTACCCCACAGCACCGTCCTTCTCCTCCTCTGCATCCCCTCCTCTATTCTCCTCTCTCCAGACTCCCAGCACATCAAAGGCCTGGAAGAGAAACACGGAGACTCGCTCGGTCGCCTCTTCGCCTCCCCGCTCTTCATTTTGTACCGAGTCCTCACTCCTCCCTCCTCTCACACACTCGGGTATCTTGTGCCAACTGTACCTCCGTGAGAGGCAAAGAGAGGGTGAATGTAAAGAGAGAGTGTAGTTCTTTGCTGCAGTGGTGTCATAAGAAATAGAGGCATTGATCAAGTTGAGCGGGTCATCCTTTACAGTCATTGTAATGCTCGTTGGTCCTTTTTCTTTGCTGTTTTTCGTTTCATTTTCTTGGACTGGCTCTTCATTATTCGTTCCTCTGACTCACTGTTTCCAGCAAATGAACGTCAAGTTGCAAAAATGTGATGTTTAAGAAGCAAATACGGTAGAACGGTTATTCATATTTTATGCACTGTTCTCTTTAAATGCGCAATATGTAAATTCAGCTGCTAGGGGCCTCGCTCACATGAAAACAATATGAAAATATGTAGTTGGACGATGTCAGGAAGTGCTGAGGGATCTTGTTATCTCCACTTTTAAACAACCACTGTAGCTGATGAAAATTTAACTGACATGACTCAAGCAGAAATCATGTTCATGGATGAGCTAATATCAAAGATTTAGTTACGTGTAGACTCCTAACTAGCAATGGCAATGTTATATATCAGAGCATTAAAAGGTCCATTTCAACTTTCTAAGAAAGTCCGTGTAGTGATAAGGTGGGGTGGGTGGATGGATCAAACAGACACAGGACTTTCACTTTGGAGACCGCTGTTAGTGTATGAAGTCAAAATTCAAATTCAATGTTGACTTCTTTTTTCTTCGTTCTGTACATTAACTTTCATAAGTTACATTACATACGTGATAGTGATGCACAGATTTCCACAGATTTACAGTTTCAGTTGTGTTGGTCATAAAAATTAGCATTCTGATTATAGCAGGTGGGTCGCAGGTGGGAAATAAGTTGCATCTCCCCAGTCAGAGACTCTGTGTGCACATTTACAGGAGGGAGATTTGGATGAACTTAGAACCCATCTGTGCATCATTAAACATGAACTTGTGTAACTAATGTACTTATTTTAACCCAGAGCATGATCTTTTTCTAAACATAACAAATTGTTCTTGTGCGTGTTGAACCCCAGATGTTGCACATTTATTATTGCTAGCCCTGCACGTGCAAAACTAGGGGGGTTGCTACACCGTCATAGATTGAAAGTGTAGGGCCACCAACCAAGCAGCCGTATTCAACGAATTGGGAGTGAGAACGTGTCGGACTGAACGCATTACACTATGTGCTATAGTCCTTTCATCACCAGTTGAGGGAGAAAATGGTGTGGGAACCACTGCACAGAGGGAAGGAGACAGGAAACAAAGGTAGAAAGGGTAAAAAAGAGAGGAGGGTTGTTTGCCTGAGGCACTGTCTCTCCCCAGCACAGTGGTGGCATTGTCAGGGGTTTGAGACTGTAAATAATTTACCACCTCACCTCAAAGAACACACACAGTCTCAAGCCCTCCACTTCTCATAAACACACCTTCTCAGACTTTCTCTTTGTCTCTCTGCACACACATGCACATACAACGGTGAAATGGCCGTTGTTTCATCTCTTACGGGGGTACAGCCCCATTACTATTTCATTTAAGGCTTTTGTATGTTTCCTTTGCTTTGAGAGATAAGGTAGGAGGCCAGAATTAACTTTAGGGCCAAGATCTAACATACACTTCCAGTGCAGCAAAGAATCAGTGCCCATGCTGGTTTTCCCAATATTTCCTGTCTCCCTTCTCCTTTATGCTCCAGTGGCTTGGCAGTTATCAAAGGTCCTGATGCATGTTCGAATAACCTCACTGCAGGCTGATCACCTCAAAGCTATCACTGAACAAAGCTTAGCGATGACACCAAATTACCTCAGTGTTTGTTATTATCATCCTAGCATTTAATTGCATTCTGAGTCCCCCGGGGGAGTGAGGTGCACCCTTTTACCGCTGCATTGTAATGGTTTTATAGTTATTCTGTGTCTGGCATGAAAACACCATTACTTCCCAGAAGGCTTCTCCTGACATTTAGAGTGGAAGTGTTGGATGACGGTGGGGTGGGGAAGGAGTTGGGGGGGTAAAATGGATAAAGATGTAGATGTAGAAGGGGGAGGGGGTCGGGGCTGGTAGCGATAGTGAAAGGAGGGAGGGGCCCGGTAATGGGCGCTGTAGAAGCGGGGTTGTTTGTGAAAAAGGCACGTAAAATGTCAGATGCGAGCTGCATAGCGAACTAAGAAGAGAATGTCAAGGGGCGACGGACAGCTGCTGAGCAATTTCCTGGTCATTAGCAAGATACCAGTGACCTGAGGCGGTGCTAGTGACCTCAGTTCGCTCAAGGCGAGTATGAACCGGCCTGTCAGTGACTGAGCCACAGGCTAATAAAAAATATAGTGTTGATACCGTGCAGCATACAGACATTGGACACTGTGTGCATAATATAGAGTCTAACTCGGGTGATTATTGTGGCCAGAAATATCACAGTATATGGTATTATCATGACATTTATCTAATCTTACATATACTGTAGTTTTTATAGCATCCAAGGCAAACATGGTGTAATGTAATTTTACTAACAGTGACCAGTGAAGTATTTACTGGACTTTACTAAATAACTGACATCACATACAGTTAAAGGTGAAAAAAGATAGTTGATTGTTGAGTTTCATTATCAGGTCCACAAATAACACTTTGGGTTGAGTTGATTGAGTCTTATTCCCGTGACATTAAATACGGACACTTTGGGTTGGGTTGATAGGTGAGTCTCATCACCA
The DNA here is from genome assembly GCA_027495735.1 of Lutjanus campechanus. Classification (NCBI taxonomy): domain Eukaryota; kingdom Metazoa; phylum Chordata; class Actinopteri; order Lutjaniformes; family Lutjanidae; genus Lutjanus; species Lutjanus campechanus. The sequence goes on from JAJHUR010090648.1 coordinate 14,639, forward strand.
GGTTGGCAAATAACAAAGCTTTGGGTTTGGTTGATTGTTGAATGTCATTACCAGGCCGCCAAATAACAGCAATTTGGGGTGGGTTGATTGTTGAGTGTCATTACCAGGTCAAAAAATAACAGTAGCTTGAGTTTGGCTGACTGTTGAGCCTTATTCTGAGGTTGTCAGATACCAGCGCTTGGGGTTGTGTTGATTGTTCAGTCTTATTACCAGGTTGTCAAATAACAATGCTTGGGTTGGGTCGACTGAGTTTCATTTCTAGGTCAGCAAATAATTCTTTGGGCTGGGTTACAAGGTGGTCAAATAATGACCCGATGTACTGAGTCTCATTTCCTAGTCTTTTAAATACTGACACTTTTGGTTGGGTTGTTGTTGTTAAGTCTTACTGTTTGTGGCCTTATTTACCTTCTGACCTACACAAAAGCCTCAGTATTTGACAACCGCAACAACTATCCTTCTCCAGAATCAATTACTCCACCTTTAAAGTGCCATTAAGAAAAGCAGGTTGGTTGTTAAGATTTCAGGACAGTTGACTGGAATTTACTTTGAATGCAAAACAGTTACTGTTTCTTTGATTTTAAGCACCCATTCATGTTTCCATTAACATTAATTTCATTGTAGCGTTAATGATTAAGGCCATTTTTAGAAGGCAGAACATTTGCAAAAGTGCACAGAACATAAAAGGGATTAACTGGCATAGTTATTTTCCAGCTTTAATTTGGTTTTAGGCTTCAACACCGCCCACCACCACTGCTTTCTGAACAAAAGCCGTGCTCAAAGCTGAAGCTGACCCACGGCGAAGGGCATGTGTGCAATCTGGAGGCAGCGAGTTTCCTCTTGGTCAGTCATGTAAAATGCATGCTCTCCCTCACACTTAATGTTCCGACTGAGCACCCACTAACCCCACTCCAGCAGGTCAACTAGCTAATGTTAGCATAGCAAGCCATGGCCATAACAGCTAAAGCAAGACAGATTGCTGCAGCCTGTTTCATTGGCCCTGCTGTGACCGCTCTGTCCCTGGTAGAAGGGCTCATGTTATGGTGATGACAGTAATAGAAACTGTTTGGTGGATACTATCACTATCACTATCAATGTTTTCATCACTGTATAGTAAAACCAGAATACCGCCACATTTCTAATGTAGTATTACATATAACAACTGCCTGACTGTCTGTTTTCATTGCCTGGTGCATTTTTTAAAATAACAAAATTCAGTGCACTCCACTAAAAAGACCCAATTGAACTCTGGATTGGAGAAGAGGTTGCCAGGGAACATGATCCATGCAATTACCTGTCCTCCAAAGCATACTTGGTAAAGCAAATTGAAAATTTGTAAATGTCTATAAACTTATTTTGCTGGAAAAAGGTTGAGAAACTGACACTACTTGTTTCGTACAATCCGTTTCCAACACAGTGTGCACCAACACTTAACATTATTTTCTCCCTCCGAACACTAAACAACGTCCTGATTTGCATGCTAACAGTGTTTTACGGACACCATCCCTCCCCTCCGCTCCCGCCTCGTACTGTCTGAAATGCCAGCAAATGGTGGGGACTCTGCAGCAGTCCCAGCATCCCTTATGGTCTCATGTTCCCTCCTGGCATGACACAGATGGAGAAGGCCGTGCCCCACTGGTGCCACTTTGTTTGGGTGGTGTTGTGCTGTGATTTTGAAGCCTGTGGGTGCTGGCAGGGACACACAGGCCTCTCCTGGCATGGAGTCGTATCATCTCTGCAGGATGATAAGTTAACACGAGGCGGGGGTGAGTCAGGAGAGGAAAATGGAGATATGATGCAGCATTGCATTGACAGTATATACGCTAAGACTAGACAGGGCGCGGAGAAGGGTTTCTTTAATTCTTTGTTTCAAAAGAAAATTAATTAGCAGCTTTTAGGTAAATGATTCACTGTTTCCGTCATTTTTCAAGTCAAAATGTTAAATATTTGCAGATTCCATCTTCTTAAATGTAAGGATTTTCTACTTTTATTTGACATATCTGATAGTAAATGTCTTTGGTTTTGGACTGTTGGTTTGACAAAAGATGCAATTTGAAGATGTCATTATGTTACAAGCATTTTTTTTTGTTATTTTATAGACTAAACATTTGATTAATCGCAAAAATAATTAACAGATTAATCGATAATTCAGTTCAGCTTCAGTGCAGTTCAATTTCACATTGTATAGCGCCAAATTGTAACAAGTTATTTCAGGGCACTTTTCACATAGAGCAGATCTAGACCATACTTTTTATAAACCCACTAGTTCCCACCAAGAGCAAGCACTGAAGTGATGGTAGCAAGGAAAAATGACTCTTTTTTAATGGGAGACAGGCGGGTTTCTGTGCTATTTTTGTGCTATGATGCACTGTAAATCTTGACTGAAAATTCCCAAATAAACTATTAGTTTTGAGAAAGTCAGCCAGTCTACACAGAAGCCACATCAAGCTGCATGGAGCTGATCGAGCAGGCAGGACATCAGATGCAGAAATAACATAGAAAATCTGGTCAATTTTCAAAATAAAAGACCCCGTGCAGACTCGATATCATAAAAACAGACAAAAAGGAAACTATTTAACTATGTAGCCCACTTACCCATGGTAAAAGACCAAAAAACAAAGAAAAATCGCCAAATCAACAAAATCTGAACAAGTCGGCATAATGAGGCGGGCAAAATGCTTTGCCTCTGAAACGCTCGTGGAGCATGAGGCTGTGTTGAGGACGGATTCAGAACCGCATCAAAGACACAATGTGCCCAGTGGAATCAAAGACTTAGAGAGCAATGGAAGGTTTGATATAGGTCTAAAGTTAGCTAAAACCTCTGGATCAATAGTGGGTTTTCTTTAAGAAGAGGTTTAATTACAGCTTCTTTAAAGGACTGCGGCACATACCCTTTTATTGAGGACAGATTTGTCATATCTAGTAGGAAGTGCTTATTAAGGGAAAGCCTCTTTAAGCAGCCTAGTTGGACTGGGGTCTAAGACACAGGCCGACGGTTAATGAAATAATGATTGTTAGTTGCAGCCCTAGTCTGGTATTGAACTCACTCTCCCTCATCTTTTTCCTGACAAATACCACAACCTCACCCCCGTGCTTCTACCCACCTTGATAGCAAGTCAGAGCATCTGCTCTTTCTTCGCCTCCTGAAGGATGCACTCCATCCCTTCTTCCCTTGATTCCATCCTCCCTTTCTTCCCTTTCCCACCTTCCAATCTTTCCGCCAGTGTGTTACTAATCAGGGCACACACAGCCAGACAGTTTGTTTGCAATCCGATAAGAAGGATGGACCAGAGGGAGGAAGGGGGGAGAGAGAGGAAAGCGGAGGGAGGGAGAGACATTCTGGAAATATCAGCAAATTGGATTTAGCAGGAGAAAATAGTAGGTATCTGATAGCACACAGACTTGATTCTATTAATGCAGGCAGAGGAAGTAAAGCAGGTGGCGTGGCGAGTGTGTGTGCATGAATGTGTGTGTGATGGTGGTTTTAATTAAGGAGGTGCAACATGGAACAGTTCCCCCTCCACACCCTCTGTGACAGAAGATAGGTGTTTGAAAGCTGGCACTCACTCCGTCTCTCAACTTGCCGCAGCCTCGCAACCCCCCTCCTCCCTCTCGCCTTTTCTGCCTCTCGCACATGCCCCGAACCACAACCACCCACCTCCTCCACCTTCGTCGAGCCCCCCTTACCTAACCCCACCCCACCCACAGGCTCCCAGCTCCCCTTGAAAGGAGGCCAACATGCTCAACAAAGCAGTTGCTGCTCGTTGGCGTTTGATATGGAAATTTTTAAGATAGCTGCTAATAAACAATGAAGTATAACCTCCGCCACTTGCCAAATTTTCATTTGGAGAACTGCCTCTCCCCTTTTTTTTCAGCATCCTGCTCCATCTGCGCACCGTTTCACCCAATCAGGGAGAAAATGGGAAGCGATCAACACCCGCAAACACACACACACCCTCCACACCACCAGTCTCTATCCTTTTCTGTCTTTTTCCCCTCCCGCCTTCCTCTCAATATCTTCCTTGGCTGACCTAGATAGTGAAAAGCGAGGAGATGGAAAAACATGACTTCAGCAGAATCAAAATGCTTTTCAACGGTCTCGCAGACTAGCCTTTTGTTATGCAGCTTGATAGGCAATTGCAAATTCCAGATGGCAGTATTTATAGCAAAGGTTGCTGTTGTTCCAAACACTCATGGGTTGTTTCTTTCCCCCCCTTTTTTTTTGCTAAATGAGAGTGACTTTGAATATTTGACGTCAGAATTCCTGGTTTTATCTTATGTGTGTTTGCACAGAAACAGAAACTGGGACAGACTCGCACCTCGCTTGTATCTTTAGGAGAGCGGAAATTGCAAAAACTATCATGCTCAAACCCATTTCTTATCCCCGTGATTTCACCTAGAAAGACCCTTCTCGTCACAGCGAGGCGATGTATTTCCATCACCGCATGCTGGCTGCATGTTTCAATCCAATCGTCAGGCATGGAGAAACACTGTCAGAATACAGGGGACTGTGTGTCCTGCATATAAACCGCTCCACCTCTGCCAAACTAGGTCGTTAGACCTTGGAAAATCGGAAATATGGATAGCCTATGCTGAAAAGAAAAAGCTTGTTTGGTATGTTTGCCACGGAAAACATGACAGAACAGTTTTACTTGACACATACACAATGTTAAGAGTGTGCAGCAGAGGTTGGACCAGGTCATTGTTTTGCAAGTCATAAGTAAAGGCTCATTTATACTGTGCATCTGTTACAAATAATGTAGACGTCACTTCCAACATACTTCCATGTGTCCTTTATATTGGCATGGACCGCTAAAGATATTGTGACACTGACTAATTAACAACAAATGGCATTTTCAATACTTTCAGTTCTTTGTCTTGTCCTGTGGTCATGTCTCGCTTGAACTATAGGCTACACTGCTAAACTGCCCCTATGCCCCCTGGTGGTACTGCTCCGTTTTGTCTGTTTCCTTAAGCTTTAAATTTATACAGACAATAGGCTCATATTCGTATCTAATGTTTAGCATAAATGAGCCACAAGTCTCAAGTCTTTGCATTCAAGTCCCAAGTCCTAAACTTTGAGTTTTCCAAAACAAATGCACTCTAAACTATTTTAAAATCAGGTCCTTGACTTTCTGGTTTTTGCGCAACTTTTAGACTTCCAACATCGTTTGAAATTTTGACTCGTACATTTTGCACACTGCAGTTCATGTTTTTTGTTGGCCACTTCATAGTTTTGTATTATCTCTGGTGCAAGTTATGCAAGTGAAACTCAGTAATGGGGCATTAGTTCTTGATGGCTCTCTTCCTGCAACGTCATTGGAGGTTGTTGGTTCAAACAAAGTGGATGTTGGGAACTAAGTATCGCTTGCTGAGATTGAATAGTGTGAACGCTGTTCAGGAAATGAAGGGAAATACATTGATTCATGGCACACTCCTTAAATAACAGAGCTGTTAGAGCTGGGGGGCTGGTATCAGGTATTTTCAAGTCAAAAGTCTCAAGTCCAAGTTAAATCACAAATCATTGGTGTTAAAACTCCAAGTTGATATAAAAGTAATTAAATTTAAGACTTCAGTTGGAGTCCAAGTCCTGTGTCAGATTCAAAAATTCAGCTGGCATCTGTGTTCTTAATTCTTTTTCTCAAGGTGAATATGGGGATTATATGTACAAAAATGCACACATCTTGCTGTTTATTTTGGATGCAAGGTTTTAGCCCTGCACCTTTTACGTCACATCTTGGATTCTGCATTCCTCTCTTGATCTTTGCTTTCGGATTTCTCTTTTGTCCTGGATGAATGACTTTGTGTAAAGGACGGCATTTATTACATCCTCTAAAGAGCGGCTGTGGCTAAGTATGATAAATGAGTGATGAATTTATCAGTATGTGATGAATGTACAGTCTGGTTGAGGTGCATTTGAACTAAAGAATTTTTTTTCTCTCTTCTCTCCCTCTCTCCCTCATGCTCTCCACTGATGCCTTGAAAACCACCAAATAGGTAAGTGACAGAATCCCACTTTACACACTAAAATGTCAAATTGAGTTATTTGGTTCATTTTCTTTGCTAGAAAAAGCAGAGGCTGCACGGCGCCAAGCTTAGGCAGCAGGTACAAAAGAGGTGCAGAATGGGCTTCGAGGATTCCTCAATAGCGAGGCATTTGCTCCACTTGATGACTTTAAATGGGATTCTGGCCCTTTGAATGAGAATGACAATGGTTTACATGCACTCTCAGAAATAAAGGTGCTAACTAGAACCATAATAGAACCCTTTTTTTGGTTCCTGATAGAATCTTTTATAAAGGTTCCACTTTTTTACCTGGAATCCAGCATAAAGGGTTACTCCTAGAACTCAGAACACCTATGAGAGCATTTAAAGAAGAACTCTTCTATTGTGCAATAGTTCCACCAGAACCCTCTCTGGGGGTTCTGTGTAGATTCTATCCACCTTCTAAGGGTGCTAACAGAAACTGACCCAGGAAGTTCTACTGAGAACCTTTTAATATTACAAGGGTTTCTTCAACAATCCTCCCAGGGGTTCTACTGCAAACCCTTTTATATTCTGAGGATTTTATCTAGAACCTATGCTGGGAGTTCCACTGAGAACCCATTTGTACTTCAAGGGTTTCATCTAAAATTTACCCTGGGGGAATCCTCCCAGGGGGTTCTACAGAGAACCTCTTTATATATCAAGGATTTAATCTAGAATCCCGCCATGGGTTTCTATGGAGAACCTGTTTATATTACAAGGGTTTCATCTAGAATACACCCTGGGAGTTCCATCGAGAACCCATTTATACTAGCTTGACTGATTATTAACTCTTTTGAACTTTGAGGATGTCATCTTGGAAAACGCAGATTGAAATTTTTCACCATTTTCTGATATTTTATAGACCAAACAACTATTAATTGATTAATCAAGAAAATAATCAACTATGAAAAAAATCTTTAGTTCTATCTAGAACCTACCATCGGCATTTAACTGTGAACTCTTTTATATTATGATACAAAGAACCCTTGACAAATTGATTTCAACAATCCTTGAAGAAACCCTTGACGAACCCTCTATTCAAAAAAGGGTTCTTCAGAAGCAAATGGTTCTGGGTAGAACCTCAGCCCTTTCGGAACCCTCATTTCTAAGAGTGTACTGTTTAATTGCACATATGAAGCAAGGGAAAACTGGTATATATACTTGTAATTTCAACTCTCTTTACTTGACAGCCACTTCTATACTGTAGTTAAAGTGTTTTCTGGAGAACTCAGTGCTGTCATTCTGGCAGTGATTTAGGCACAGGCTGCTGCTTGCATTTAATTACATATTTAGCTCAAACGGGGGGACGTCTTGACTATAAGTTTTCAGAGAGCCTGCTCTTGTGGCTTAGAATTTAGGCGTAGCATTAAATTTTAATAGACTAGTGGATTGCACTGCGTCTTCTTCCACCACTGACTCATTTTCGTCTTATTCCTCTATGTATCATATTTTAATAGTCAGGGGACATTGCAATATTAATACATATGGTGATTATAAAAGGGGGCAATCGCCACATTTTTGGATGGAAAATTACCTCGTGTATGTGTAAATGAGGGCGGCTCGTGCCACCAGCTCAGTGCTACTGATGGGTCAATTTATACCAAACCAGTTAGAAGAGATTTGGAGTTTGCTTTCGGATTTTTTTTTTCACTCCGCGCCGGTTCGTCTTTACAAAGTATCATTGGGTTGCTCATTAGAGCTCACAGCAGACTGCATTAGAGAAAGCACGTGATGCTTCACTTCATGTTGTCTAGCCCCCCCCCACCCCCCCACCCCCCTCCCTCACATGCTCCCTTCATTTCCATGTGCATTCTGCCACCACCCTCCCCTTTCTCAGCAGCACAAAGGCAAATTGCTCATCTGTCTTTCTGGCTTTCTTCCACCCTTCTGTCTTTTCATTATTCCTCTCCGTCTCCTTTTGTCCTTTTCATAATAATGAGAACCATCTTTTCTGTCTTTTTACACTGCTTCACACAGGACGCCATCAGAGCAGGCACGTCCTGTGCTGTTATTCCGCTCACACCTCATAAGGCAGTGGAAGAGAGAGCAAGATGGCGTTTGCGCCGCCGTACGTCGGCGGCTCATGTGTTCCAATTTAATTTTCTCATTTGATCTTGTCAAACGGCTGTATTTGGAATACATGAGCCTGTTTAAATTCATGAGGTCAGACCGAGTGCTTTCTGTAATTGGAATCATTTACACACTTTCTTGAGGATGCCCTCTTAGCTCATTGGTGACAACAATATGATCAGTGCGACTGAGGGTGGAAATGGCCACTGCACTCCGCACCACAAAATCAGATGCTGTGACACTGCATTATTGTAGTCAGGTTTGAATTAAAATGTTTATCAGATAGCAAACACCAGACCAAAGTATGAATTTACAGGGCTTGGAACTTGTTGTAAAGCCAATTTTAGTTGCATTTTTAGCTTACCTGCCCTGCACTTTGTTTTGTGAAAAATGTAAATCCAAAGACAAAAATTGTACCAAGGGATTGCTGCAACCAAACAAAAAGCAAAAGAGCAAACCAAAACATGATATTTCACAAAAAGAGCTAACCAGTGATCAAACAAAGCTGTCTCCTTTGAGCTAAGCTAATGGTTAACACATTTACTAACATTTTACAGACATCGAGTGCTGTTGCTTTATCTTGTTAGCTGTTTGTCAGTTAATATACAAATGAAATACCTTTAGCGTTCAGTATGGCAAGAACTAAACTATTTGCTCAGTATTATATCAAGCAAATATCATATTCACATAGTTCTGAGGAGTACTTCAGCAGTACTATATCTGTTATCTATGAGGAGGCAGCATTGGGCAGGTTGCTTTCGAAATGTAATAAATTGTAGATTACAAGTTACTTTTCTTTGCATGAAATGGTAAAAAGAAGAAAATCATATTGCGATTGTTTTGACAGATATTATGATTGTGATGTGACTCACGCTTAGTGGGAATAATAATTTTAGCATCACAATTTTCATTTTTACAAAAAAAACAACAACCAGAAAATGTTTTGTTGGGGTCTTTACCAAACAAACATGTTTCCTTACATCTGAAGAACAAGATTTGTAGTTCGGGACATCTCTGCAGCACTGCAGTACTTTATTGTAATGCAATATCAAAAAATTGCAGCTTCTGCAATTTGGATATATTTGGATAAATACGATTATGAAATGGAAGTGGGTGATGTTGTTTCAAGCTGTATCAAACAGTATAGTAAGTCTTTTTTTTTGCCAATAGAAGCATAAATGCTACATTCATGCCCAATTTAAAGCCACTTTATAAATATATTAATCTAGGGATGCACGATAACTATCGGTCCCGATAATTATCGGCCCGATATTGGAAAAAATGACGTCACACAGATAAGTCCGATAATGACATTTTTTTTGCCGATAACTACATCCAATTATAAATAGCCAACATTGCCTTGATTTCGCTCATTTTCAGTCCGTTTGTTTGCCCTGTGTTGCTGCTGCCTGCTGTTGTCACGCACATAACGTTATATGCGCCACCTCAAACATAAACATGGTGCTGCCTTCACCAGTGTGGGCATTTTTCACCGTTTCTGAAAAAGACAACGCGATTCAGTATGCAATAAATGTTCAGCCGAAGTGCCGAGGGGAGGTAAAGTCTACCAGTTTCAACACATCCAACCTTATTAGCCACTTAAAAGTTTCACCATCGAAACGACGGTATATGGAGATAGTAAATATAATAATTATGTCAAAAATCGATCAGTAACTTGTTATGTTATGTTACTTCTGCAGTGGGCTAGTTGTTTTGGCAGGTGAGTTGTTACACACTCCTTAGTGGATTACAACTTTCATGGCCACCGTCCTGCTGTCTGTTTTTACCAGCACCCTTTCTGGGGTCTTATGAGCATCAGCCGCTTTAACCCAGTGTTCAATTCATCCCACAGCGCCAGTTCTGCTTACCAAAAGTGGCTCACTGGGCAGCTCGCATCCCACTACTGCTAAAAGTAATACTGCACTGTCAGGTGGTAATATGAAGATGTTGTCAAGTAAAACAACATAGTATTTAAATTTTCCATAGAAGATTTGGCTATTAAAAGGCACATACATTTGCTGAGGTTATTGTAGTCTACTGGAGTAACTACGTGTTACATAAGAACCAGTTTTACTCCAAGTATATTGAAATTCTTCGCGGTTCACCCCCTGGATATTGTCTTGAGCTACACAATTTTTATATAAAGGTTTATTGTCAAAGACAACGTTAGAATGACCAATCTAGCACCCGTTACATCAGTCTAACGCTCTGTTGTTAGAGTTGACAAGCCAGCACACAGGTAATAATAGAGTGGTGCATTGTTGCAAGTGAAGTAAGAGACATCTGGGATTAAAAAATGTGATGTTTCAAGCAGAAGTGGCAGCAGGAATGAGATGAAACGACATCTGTTTTGTTTTTTTTCAAATGTAAGTGTAGAGATACTTGAACAGAAAGAACACTTGGACTATCTTGTATGTTAAGTATTCTTGATTACTCCTCTACATTTTGCCAGAATGTTCTTTCCAGTGCAGGACAAGGGGGCGAGAGCCATTATGGTTGTGGGATACAGAGGAAAAATGTGCTGTTGCTTTGTCTCTTTAAACCTCTCACCTTCAGTGGCTACAGTGTTTAATCCAGAGAGTTACAACATCAATACGTATGTGTGTGTATATATGTGAGAGGTAAAAATTGGTCAAAACACTGTCAAACAAGCTCCATTCAAGTACATTACTGATGTGCATCACTAATGTTTCAACGATGTGTTCACTGTCTGTGGCTGACGTGTTAAAGTTGTTGTAATAAAAGCCACAGGTGAAAGGGGCACTCATCCCAACGACTGCTACATGTCACGACTTCAGTTTGCCTGAATCATCACTGGCAGAGGCGTTTTGGAAAGATTGCAATGAAAAATGTAACATTTGAATGCTATCACAACATTTGTACACATCTGTTTGCACTGCTTATCACAGCTCATGTAGTGTATAGCCCAGATTTTGCGTCTCATCTTAATCCAACTGTAACCATAATCTTTTCCTCATTTTAAAGGTCCAGACTGTAAGATTTACTAGGATTTATTGGCAGAATATAGCAGAAATGGTGTATGATATTCACAAATATTTTTTCCTTAGTTTATAATCACCTTAAAATAAGAATCGTTTTTGTGCATGTCTTGAAATGAGCCTTTTTATATCTACAGAGGGCGTGCGTCTTCTTCCATGTTTCTAGAGTCGCCCAAAATGGACCATACAAACGGACTTTTGCATTTTTTATGAGTTTTTCGGCCACTGTAGGTTATTCTACAGGCCTGGAAGGGGAGGGTGACATGAGTCGGTTGCAATCTTTAACCTCACTTCTGGATGCTACAAATTCCTACATGATGGTAGTCCAACATTCACTGCCAATATCCGTATGTCGCACTACAGCTCTAGCGTCTTGGACCTAAACAAACAGGGGCTGCAGACCACGAGACTCCACTGACAAAAACAGTAATTTTATTTTTCACAATTTTTCATCGTAAAACATGTTTCAAAGAAACAAAAGAACATTTAACAAAACCATTTTTTAGTTTTTCTTCTGCAATTACTGACTCTAGTTTGGTTAAAATTGCTGCTACAGTAATGTTCAGCATCCCATTTATATAACTGTTAACCAAGTGTTTTAGACACCTGACCCTAACCACACCGAAACCATCACTTACTTGCCACAACCTTATCTTAATCTAAGTATATCTACTGTAATGTGGGGCTTTGTAAAATTGTCCTGTATCAACACTATTTAGTGATAGTGTTGGTTTTGTAAAGTGAGAGGTGAGGGACAATTTTCATGGATTTTTTCTTGCTGTGACTGATTCATTTCCTTCTTTTTGTGTGCAGTTTTAAAAAAGGGACTGTGTATTATGCAGTTTGTCGCTGACCTTAAATAAAAAGGAATATTACAGTGAAAGTTCACATTAGATAAAAACAACTGAATGAGAATTTTTGAAAAAGCTCCAAATGAAAAAGTCAAAAGAACAAGCGTATTTATTAAAAAAAACCACTGCCGACTTTTTGCTGGTGAAATCTCAGTCATCTTTTGATTATGCCACAATAGTTGCCAATTCTATCAGTCAGCAGAGTGAGACGTATAATTTACCGGTGAGTCTGAATGCCATTATCCAAGAGATATGTTTGATGAATATCTCAGTCTCTAAAAGTGATGCTTAAAGTATAAAATTGCCTCACCATAGCCACGTCTCAGAAGCTGCTTTTTCTCTATTTTTTTGCAGCGAGTTGATGCTGTAATGTTGTTTTAATCCCCAAGACAAGACTGGCAACGTGACACGTCCATCATAAAAACCCACTACTGCTCTCTGAATGACCACGCATATTAGAGACATCCCAGGGGAAGCAGTGACATCAAAGCATTTTGATTATCTGTTGCTGGATTTGTCAGCGTGACTGACAGTCAAAAGGAAGTTTCAGGAGACTACCTGCTTTGTTCAGCCACGACAAATACTCATACAGTCAATAAATACAACAATATATACAGTCACCAATGCTCTGCCCTCATCTTTAATCATTTGATTCCCAGTGAACGTCCATCAAGACTTCCCAGAAGTCAGTGTGTGTTGCAGACACACTCTCAAATCCTGTTGGCTCTTATCATGCGTTTTTTCTCACAGCCTGGTCAAGAAACCTTTTTCATGACTCCATGCTGGCGGCAGCCATGGCCGGAGGTCTTATGTTTTCAGGTTGTCCATCTGTCTGTCCATCCGTCCGTCTTTCCATTCTTGTGAACGTTAGATCTCAAGAATGCCTCAACAGAATTTCCTCAAATTTGCACAAACGTTCCCTTGGACTCGAGACTTGGTAGATTTTGGTGATCAAAGTTCAAAGTCACTGTGACCTCGTGTCTGTCCCATTCTTGTGAACACAATATCTCAAGAATGCCTGGACGGAATTTCTTTAAATTTGGCACAAACTTCAACTTGGACTCAAAGATTAAGATTTTAGATTTTGGTGGTCAGAGGTCAAAGGTCAAGGTCACTTTGACCTCATGTCTGTCCCATTACAGTGTAGGCAATATTTCATGAATTTCTCGACAGAATTTCTTCAAATTTGCCACAAATGTAAACTCAAGGCTCAAGTAAGAACATTTTGGAGGTCAAAAGTCAAGGTCACTGTGACCTCATGTCCGTCCCATTCTTGTGAACTCAATTTCTAAAGCATGCTTTGATGGAATTTCTTAGAATTTGGCACAAATGTCCGCTAAGACTCAAAGATTAACTGATGAGATTTTGGAGCTCAGTGTCAAGGCCATTGTGACCTCACATCTGTCCCAGCCTTGTGAAGGCGTTATCTCAGGAACTCTTGGATGGAATTTCTTCAAATTTGGCACAAACATCCACCTGAGTTTAAAGATGGCCTGGTTAGAATTTAGAGGTCGAAGGTCATGATGACCTCACAAAACACATTTCTGGGCATAACTCAAGCACCCGTATGCCAATTATGACAAAATGTCATACAAATGTCGTGACGTGACGTGAAAGTTTTACTCTAGATTGACCCGAATGCAGGACGCAGATGAGGACGTGGTGATTAGCAGTGAGAGAAAGGAGCCCCACCCACAGCACACACACACACACACACACACTGGGACAGAGGAAGACAGGAGACACAGGAGGAGAAGGAAATAAAGGAAATACAACTGGGGGCATGGCCATGACCATGACACTATCAGTAAAGACAGCATGTTCCTCACTGGAAATTATTCACTGAATGATACCAATTGATATATAACATACAACCCAGAGAGAGTAACTCTAGTTTTGATTGTAACTAATAAGGACTATAAATCAAAATGACCCTTCAAATTACCACTATAATATCATGTTTTGAGGGTGTAAACTATGAAAACATAAAAATATCCAGATTCAATGATTTAATCATAAATTCTGTGACTTTTGAAAGCCCACACACATTTTTTCTTCTGATATAAAAGAAAAAAAAAAGTGTGTGGGCTGCTTACATCTGATTGTACCAAGGTCAGAGGAATTCACACATTGTCTTAAATGACGTTAAACATGGAGAAGCAACAGTTAAGAGAAAGGATTCCATCACCTATTTGATCAGCGCTGTTTGAGTAATATATTCGCTCCTCTGAGACACATTGTTTTCTTTACATTTGCATTTCAGTTGAATATGAATCAGGATCAGGGGGAATATACAGTGCGAGCGTGACTAAAGGAGGCAAAGTGAATGCAGAGAAGAAGGAGGCAGCAGATGAGTGAACATCGTGCAGAGCCGACGTGTGAGCATAGGTTCGGTGCTGCAGGGAGTGGAGCTGCTGGTTTCAGTGGTGCTTTAAATGACCCTGCTATCTCGCTTGCATTAAACACACTGCCCTGCAATCTGCACTAAGCCTCAAGCCTCACTCTGTGCAATCCGCTTACCCTTGAATAGCTCTAAATTAGCAGTTGGCTTTTTCACTTTATGCCTCTGAAGGGCCAGAGGCTAGTTGAGAAGTTTCTTTTTTTTTTCTTTTTACTCCTTTTTTCCAGAGGTAAAGACTTAATACAGCCTGCAGAAAGATGCGTTTTTAATTAACTTACCTTAAGGGTGGTCCCTATCCTGAAACCTTTGATTAATTAGATAGGACGGTTTCAGATGACGGAGCCTGTGGGCGACCCTGGATGCCTCACTCTTTCTTTTAGGACTTCATTACCCCAAAATCCTTTAATGTGACATCAATAAATTGTACGCTCCTCAAACCTAAATTTTCCTCTGAGCGTCTGAGTGGGGAAGGAGGAGGTGAAGAGGTTCAGCTTTTTTTTTTCCATCTTCTTAGGAGACGCAGTGCTAATTTGGTTCTCTGTTTCAAAAATCTTGCCCCGTCTGGATATTTTGCTTCACTTGTTTCTTTTTCATCCCGTCTTGTCCTCACCTCATACCCAAGTGCACATTGATATTCCCTCTCTTACTCCCAATACTGAAGAAAGTATTCTGATCCTTTACTTAAAGGCAGACTATGCAAGATTTTCTCAAAAAACAGTAAGTCGACTAGAGGTGAACAGAGACTTAATTATTTGTATCTTTATCTGTATTTGTTCAACCAACAAAATTGTCTGTATCTGCATTCGGATAGAAGACCAGAAGTGGGCGTGGTTTATACTGGAAGTCACATTAATTTGGGCAAATGTTGTATTTTGAAAATGTTACTTAAGTAAGAATATGTAAAAAGCAACAGGAAAATGTACCAGAAGTAGGGGAAACTGGGAACGGTTGCAACATTTTTTGCATTTCTTTCAGTTACTCAAAGGCTATTTGGACTAGACCAACCAGATCATGATATATTAAACTTGTATATGTCTGGTAATTACTCATATGGTGCAAAGATGATCACATATAACATATCGTTCACAATATTTATTTGGGAGGGAGAAGTCAGGCGTTGCAAATGACTGCAACCGCGGGGAGAGTTGCAACATATTGAAATACATTAAATTTCAGTGATAAACTTTTCCCTTTCGTCTTTAACAAAACGCTATATTTCAGTGTGAGACCAGAAAAATGGAACAATCTGCAATGCAACATATGTTTATTAGACACTTGTATTTGCCACACTATGAGTCGTTTATGTTGAAAAATACTGTTGTGCGGTCTGTTTTGATATGGCTGCTTAGCTCGGGGCCAGTATGTTGCAACTGTCCCCACCCTATCAGCCATGACAGAACAACATGTGTTAGCCCAGCAACATTGACCTAGATGCATCTTAAACATGCCACTTACCAGTCAAGAAAACAAGGTTTAAACTATGTCAATTTTGATGAATTTGCACAAACAGTTGGGACAGTATAACAAAAATACAGCTGTTGATGTGTTGATGTGACATATCTGACATTTTGCATGAAATTGCATGAAAGTTTATTATCAAAACAGTCACTGATTAATGTTTTGATAGTTGACTAAGTACATTTCTCTCTGAAACGTAGTGGAGTAGAAGTATAAAGTATCAGGAAGCGGAAACACTTGAGACAACTACTGATACCTGTAAGAACAGTGCTTGAGTAAATGTACTTAGTTACATTTCACCACTGCTTCCTCCTCTTCTGTTGCATCTGTCAGTGGTCAGTCATGTGACACTGACTCAGCGACTGATGCCAGCAAACTAACGTCTCCAGCCCGGCGTCTCTTTGAGCACTGCTACATTAAGCCTCCCATCTGGTGAGATTACAATTACAGGTATTTAATTTGGCGGCGCATCATTAGCGCTTTGTTAGGCTGCCTGACACAGTCAAACCTCCTCCTCCAATGACAATGACCTGCATTAGAAGAGATTAGATGAGAGAGCTGATGGAGGAGATGACACGGGAGAGAGGTAATTGGGTTGCACAGGCGTAAAATCTCAAGTAAGGGATAAAACAAGTGGAGAGAAACATTAAATTGACAAGACAACATGAGGAAGGAGACGGAAAGCCAACACAAGCTGCACGAGACAGATTTTTAAGTACAAATAAGTCATTTTATCAGCTTTAATCCCAGAGTCCCTGGATTTGCCTTAATTACCCAGTAAAATTTTGAAAAACTTCTCGATGCACAATTAGGGATTAATAAAAATGCTAAATTGCTCCTAAACAGCACAAAATGAGCCCTTTATCCACAGACACACCATTAGATATTTTGCTTCCTTTGTCCCACTGGTGTACTTCAAAGTACAAAATTATTGCAGTTATAGTCCTTTAATA
Organism: Lutjanus campechanus; assembly: GCA_027495735.1. Classification (NCBI taxonomy): domain Eukaryota; kingdom Metazoa; phylum Chordata; class Actinopteri; order Lutjaniformes; family Lutjanidae; genus Lutjanus; species Lutjanus campechanus. The sequence goes on from JAJHUR010090648.1 coordinate 31,395, forward strand.
ACACACTTCACTTTATTATGCTCAGACTGTTTAAACAGGTTATCTCTTGGCACACAGACTCTGACCTTTTGTTACCGTCCTCAAACCTGAATTACTGACATCAGATATTTAATGAACAAAAGATATTTATTAAAAAAGTAGGCTCCATGAGGAGAAAGAAACTCATAAAGCTGGGGCCTTTGGTGGGTCGTCACTGACATTGTTAAAGGTGCCTTATGGAGTTTTCTTATAAACAAACAAATGATGTTTACAGTCACTGTTAATCACCAAAACATATTGAATGTAGTGCAATGTATTTTATTTCTTACTGCAAACCTGATTTTTTAAAGTATTGTGAATTCAGCATTGCTTACATCCATGCCAGCAGTCGTCTTATTCCCCATCTGTGCTGGTGTATTGCAGCATATCTGCAGCATGTTACTGCCACCTGTAGATCAGTGGAACAGTGTGAAAACATTGACATGAGTGTAAAGAACAAAGCACATTGTTTGTTTATAACTTCCAGGTAGAAAAGCCTGCCTCACGTAGATACGGTTTAATGTTTTATGCTTTCACTGAGGAAGCTAGAACTAGCAAGTGTTTAGGTAGTCAGGTTTAGTATTTAAGTGAAATAATCCAACTACCAGCACATCTAAAGTTCAGGAATTATGTTTGTTTATTCCATTCAGGTGGTTATTTACAGCATTATATCTGTCAGGTTGCTAGACAACCAGTGAAGTTTTGAGGAGGTTTATTGACCAACTCAAGAAATGTTCCAGCACATAACTCCTGGCTAAACAAAGCTAACTGCCCGCTGACTCTACCTTCATAATTGACCCCTCCTAAGACCCACCCCTTTTTGCTCTGTTTTCCAATAACAGCTGAACAAGCTTGGTACCTGGTGGAACCTCAGTCAACTTTCTCCTTTCAACATTCCATAACATTTTAGATGTAACTAGCTACATAACAACTTATTTAGATTAGTTATCTAGTTAGTTAACATGATAATAACATGAGCTAACTTAACACTTTTACAAGTCCCCTAGCAACATCTTTTAACCCTCTGCGAAATTAGATGAGCCTAGCAAATAGTATATCTAAGTACAGGAATCAGGAAATGAGAAAGTTGACTGAGGTTCAAAAAGGGGCGGGACTTAAGCAGACTCATTAGGCGCACAGTCATGAGAGTGGTATATCTTATTATCTCAAGCGTATTTCCCATAATACCAAATAATTCCTTATTATGATTATGCTTCACAATCGTGGTCTCTGATTTTATATTGATAAATAAATCTGTAGAAAGACATGTATTTGTTTCGTGAGATGGACGGGGAATGAATATCTAATACTCACTAGAAGTCCTTAAAACCTGCTGGTGTTGGAGATTTCTGAAGTCAGTTGCGCCCCTCAAGTTCTGTTCCTCCACATCTCGAGCTGTAAACAAAATGGAGTGGTGGAGTGAGGAGGGTTTGACCTGGGTCAACCAGCTGATCAGAGCCAGCAGTGGCTACAGATAATGGATCGTTGCCTCTGCGCTGTCTGCAGAGAAGATTTACAATCAGCTCCCACCACAGGAACGTCAGCATCTGCTGCTTTAACGTGCGGCATGCGGCCTGGCACAAGCAAACGCGTGCACGCGCGCGCACACACACACACACACACACACGTGTAGACATAGAAGGAGTGTTTTAACAACAAAAGTAGACAGCTGTGATTTAGCAACACCAGAGGAAGCTGCACCTCATCTATAATCTCCCATCTTCTGTTGAGCCCTGCTTTGTGATGTTTCACCGTATATGTTGTTTTGTCAGATGCTGAGCGTTTGTAGGCTGTGCTCAGAGTGACAGATGTTGAAATGGAGAACTGTCTGCTCGGCTGCCGTTTCTCAGAAGTGATGTTCTTGCATTTCCTTCATGCTAGTCGATATACAACACATGTTGTTTACCTTTAGCTGTTCCAGCGCGACTCAGCATCTGTGATATTTCAGGTTAACAGAAAGATGTGGCACTTTATTTACACTAATTAGATGGAACAAGCTGTAGTTTGTGTGATATTAGACAAAAACTAGCAATATTGTTTTTTAATAATCAGTGTTAGATTCTTAAGACATGACAAACTGTGCTTTGTATCAACAGTGGGAAATAATGCACTTTAGTTTACAGTACACTTCTGCGCTGTAAACTGTGTGTTAATCACTCTCTAAAGAGGTCTAACAAAAAGTTTAATACGGTTTAAAGAGGATTTTATTTCTGTTTTTGTCTCAATCGAGCTAAAGGACAGATTGTTAACGTTTAATTAGTGTACTGTAAAGTACAGCCCAGACAGGCAGGCTTTAGCCACAGCACTTCCCACCCATGTAGGTCAGCTCTGTATGCACAACATGTTTTTTGCCAAATTAAAAATTAAACACACTTACTCAAAAATATAGGGAGCCCATTTGGCGCCATTGATTTCCTCCCCGTCGCAGCCAACATCTTGCCTCTTGTCGGAGCAGCAAGCGTTTTAATCAGACGCATGCAGGAGCCCGTCTTTGTCGAATGAAAAGAGAATGAAGGGGCTGGCTGACGGGGGGAGGGCGGCGGTGGGGGTGGGAGTAAAGGAGGAAAGGAAAAAGCGGCGAACAATTGGCATGAAATGAACTGTCGTCAAAGCTGGTGCTTCGCTGAGCATAAAACAGTCAGGAGGGGATGATTTATTGTCGCGGGGAGAACAAGGGCTCTGCTCTGTATGCATATTGTATGTGCTCTGATGGAGTTGTGGCCCCTATCGAGGAGTATTTCTAAAACGTGAAATCATAATAATACTCGGAGTGGGAGAAAAACTGGTTGAAGCTTACAAATTGAAACTTCTGACTCTCGCCGCTCCTTTTTTTGAGTCTTTTCCAATTCTTGTTGTCATTAATTCTTTCTCACTTTGTCACCAGCCCTCCCTGATTCGCATTCTGTTTGTTTTCCCCTGCTGCCCATCTCTCTCCTCCTCTGCCAGGATGTTTCACAGCCTCTCGCTTCTTTCTTATTCCATCTCTTCCTCACATATTTCCCTGTCAACCCCTTGCACCCTTCCTTCCGTCCCCCTCAGTCCCTCTCCTATCCTTGGAGCCAAATCAAGACAGCTCCCTGTTTCCTTTTCCAGATGCAGGAGGACGCGGGGAGGGAGTGAAGCAGCCGCAGCGAGGGGGTCTTTGTAGTCAAATTGACTTGTGCCGTGTTCACCAAACGGATGAGCCTGGGCAGGTCTGTGCCCGGGCTCAACAGTATGCATGACACACTCATTTGTCATGCATTGGCCTGTACGTCTCCTCCTGCCAAAACGCTGTCCTGGCTCCCATCCCAACTCTCTCCTTATTCACTCAACACTTAGGCTTGGGGGGGAAAACACAGGCACAAAATGGCTGCCACTGTCACTGCACTGTTCTGTGAGTGATTGAAGAAGGACGAGGCTGTGTTTTTAATGTTCTATGAAGAATGAGATGATGCGAGTTTGCAAGAGAGGGCAAACTGTGGAGGTTAATTTTTTTTTACCTCCAGAATGTTGGTTTTTGATCCCCCCTGAATGTTTAATGGTCAATCGTGACTTAAAAAGTGTAAAGAATGATCACGACTTCATTATTATTTTGTTTGTTTTTTAAGGACCAATGTGTGAGATTTTGTGTCATCTAGTAGTCAGCTTCCCAGCATGTGGGAGAATAACTGTGAAACTTGCAAAAAGTGCAAAAAATCCAATTCTAGAGAGAGCGTTTGGTTTGTCCATCCTGAACCACTGTGGAAACATGATGCAACATGCAGCCTCCATGGAAGAGGACCCATGCCCTCTGTAGATATAAACATGTCATTTGTATTCAGTTCAAAATCAATGGAGGAACAAAAAAATTTAATATAAATACTTTTGATTATTTCAAAAATGATTGAAAAATATTGAAAATATGGTTTGTTACACTAAAATAATGTATGCAGCCTAGTTGGTCTGGGCTGGTTATAGTAACCTATTTTTATAATGTGATTACATCATTCAAATTTCATTTTGACAGATGCTATTTGCACCCACGGTGGTATGGTCAATGTGACTATTTGCACCCAGGGTGAATTAGCCAGTTTCGCTATTTACACTTAAGTGTATATAGCCTAGCATGGCAGAGACAAGCAACCAGTGACGCTATTTGCACTCAGGTTGTAAAAAGTAAATGTGGCTATTTCCACCTAGGGTGGAATAGCCAGTGTTGTGTTTACACACGTGTATGTAGCCAACCACAACAGAGACACACACTCAGGTTTCTGTAGCCAACAATACTATTTGCACCCAGGGTGTAAATAATCATTTTAATGCTATTCACACCCACCACGCTTAGTGTAGCTACAAAAAAGAGGCTGCAGTTGGTGAATGGGTTAAGCGCAGGACTCAATGTTTACTACATTTTTAGCAATAGTTGACTTATTATTTACATTTTGTTCAGTTAATATTTTTAACTTTCAGTTGTCAGCCACACTGCCTGATGTCATTTGACAACAGCCAATGTGGCTATTTACACCCACATGGTGCCAATGTGGCTATTTACACCCACATGGTGAGTCCTTTCCTTAACCCATTCACCCACCTTAGTCTCTTTTCGCTGTGAATTTGTCCCTATTTATAGCTACACTAAGGAAGGTGGGTGTGAATAGCCAAATATCTGCTGTGTGCCTATTCTCACCTGGATGTAAATAGACACTCTTACATTTAATCCATTAAAAACACAATGGTTCTCAGGTGATTAAACACTAATTAAAACACTTATATTCTTATATTTAATCTCCATGATATTCTGCCAATAGATCCCTCTCATTTTCTTTTTGTCTCAGTTAATATTTTCCTTTTGTTCAGCCAGTGAATCCCTTGAAAGTGTAAAGTCACACAAAGTGAGGCTCCAGGACCAAAGTTTCCTCAGAGGTGATAGTTTAGTGACCTACATTAAGTGATTTATGACTTCGACGTGATTTATTACTTTGACCTTAATAAAATTTGGTCAGACATTAGTCATCGCGTCACATTGTCCCCAGAAATTGACTGCTATAAATTGGTTTTGGAGGCTTTTGAGCCAGCTTATACACAGAGACTCTCCTCTAGATTAGAGGCTTAGTTGCATCAGCCACCATTTTCTCACCGACAAGCGTCCCCATTTTGTAAAGGTCAGCGGTGGTTTTTCTCCTCCATGTAGGGTAGTCCCTTTTTCATTGTTCCTCCTCCATTCTCTCTTTCTGTTTGCCCCCCCTCTCCCTCTGTGATTACGCTACAGCGTGGACACAGCAAACACTGTGTGCCGGTTATTAAGGCCAATTTCCATCACTCCTTCTCCCCTCCTGTCACCAGCGCGCCTCCGCCAGGGAGAGAATGGATTTTAATGGGCGGCGGTTGATTAGTGCAACACTAACGACGAGTCAAGTAGTGCGGACGGCTGTGAAGAGAGTGAGGTTGATTTAGAGAGGCAGGGGGCACGGAGAGAGGAGGAGATGAAACAGAGAACGAAGGAGTGACTCACTTATTGACTGACTGACTGACTGACTGATCGATTGTGGCAAATTGAGGTTTTTTTTTAATCTTGTCTATCAAGCCAATATATAATTATCCATATACTAACATTCATATCAGCTCTTTATATATACACACACACAATGCTTTCAAATTGAAACTTGTGACTCACTCTGTTTGACATTTGTGTCATTCATGCTCTCTCATTCTGTCACCATCTCACTGTGCATGTCACCCTCTGATTCACACACACTGTTTATTTCCTGTTTGTTGTTAAGCAGGGACCAGCCCACTCCTCCTGAAGCATTTCCATGCCAGACTTTCACGCAACAAGCTCGTGGTAAAAAAAAAACAAAAAACAAAAACAAAACCACTTCTTTTTTGACCGCCTGCTGACGTACGTAAAAACCGTGATTTCCAAACACGGGTTCCTTCTGCAGTTACCAGTGAGTGCGTGGAGATATTGAGGACTAGCTTAGCTAATTTGAAAAAAACAACAACATAGAAATGGTTATTTGTGGTTAGAAGTGAAACAGGATTAGAATCTGAGTTTATGTATATTTATATGTCATAATAATTAATAAATTGCCAGCTGCAACAGGCTGACTATTCAGACATGCTTCCTTTCAATCTGAGTCATTTTTAACAGCCTAACACCTCCTGCTGTGATTGAGAGTGCATGAAAAATAGCTAACAAGCAAGCAGAAAGTCAGAAATAGCTTTCCAAAAGTAATGGATAGATAATAGAAAGCTTCTGCCATTTCAAGTGTTCGTACAAATGCAAACTTGAAACTTGATGAAAGGATTATTACGATATAAAAAAAGAATAGGGATGCATCCCAATCCGTTATTTGGGACAGATGTTGCTGATAATTATTTAGGGAAAAAATAATTTCCTAAATATAACGTAGTGGCATTCAGAGTACGACTTTTTACTAGAACATTCATGTATTATGAAACTGCATCAAGATTAATACATCAAGAAACATGAATGCATCATCATTCTAATTTCAGATTTTTCCCTTCAACCAAAAATATATTTTCTATTTTCTTTTGATGTCCCCCCATTTGAAGAGATGAAGAGAGGGGGCGGGGGTGTTCAGTTCATAAAATTTAGTTTCGCAAGAATAAAAAAAGAAAGCGAGAGATCAAAAGTAAAGTATGAGGATATGGAAATACATTTCATTATTAGTTATTATATAACAATAATAAATCAACTTCATGCACTGAAGGCACAACAGTTGCATTGCCAATCAATATCGGGTTTGAATATACAACATTTAGCAACAAAAAAGCATGTCACTGATTTATGTTTACCAGAGGGGATGGCCCAATATGGAGAATCCAACTGCCCCACAACACCAACCAACACCCACACCCATGTATGGGACATTATTGCAGACTGACTTAACCATAACTGTGACATATCTCTTCTAAAATTCCATTTTATACAGTTATCTTTCTTCTCTCCCTACACTATTAAACTTTGTATTAAAGTAATGAGTATATAAATATTATATTACAGAAATATTATGTTACAGGGAGCAGTGTCTTTCTATGATCTCGCTCTTCCACGACTAAATATTGTTTCTTGTCGCTTTGATCATGAGGGTGACAGTTCTCTGTATTGGGCTACAATATAGTATGGAATGGAGTTTTTATAGTGTATAGTTTAGAGCAGTGATACTCAACTTGCAGCCCACAGGCCAAATCTATATGGATCACTGAACATTTTCTATTTCATGCTTAAAATAAATTTATACCAATTAGTAAATGTACATTAATGCCTCCAGGCTGTTATATGAGAAGAAGCCTAAATACTGTAAAAGAGCTTGGATATGCTATGCATTCTATTTTAGTAGTTTATGTTTATGAATTCGAACATTTCAGTGACTGCATTAGAGCTGCAACGATTAATCGAATAATCAATTATTAAAGCTTCTAGCTTTTTAAATGTGAATATTTTCTGGTTGCTTTCTGGTTTCTGAGGACGTCATCTTGGTCTTTGGGAGACACCAATGGGCATTTTCACCGTTTCCTGGCATTTTATGGACCAAACAAGAAAATGATCAACACATCAATCGATAATAAAAAATAATGATTACAGGAAAGACTTGAAAAATACTTCCAAAGATGTGGAGCACAAATTTATATAAAGTAAAACACCTGATTTGCCTGTCATGAAGGCCGAGTGTTATTCCAGGCACCAAGTAAATTTAGTTAGTAAGTTAAGGCAATTCATTTCCAAAATAAATTATTTCAATGATAGATAGATGTTTTTAATGCGTGTTTATTAACTGGTCCCTGGCCCCCTGTTATTTTGTGGCCTCCGGGCAAAGCAAGCTGAGTATCCCTGGTTTAGAGAAAATAAATCCAAGACAAACTACTACTGCTACTTCAGCACCAAGGACAGCGCCGTGGATTTATCAGTACACAGCACAGTGAGGCTGCTGATATTTCAGAGCCATGGTCGCGATCATAGATTATAACTGTCACAAACCTCAGTCAGACAAAGGATCAGTGAGTCAGGCAGACTTGACTAAACATATTCAACTAAACAACCCCTGTCCCTGCACTCTCTGCTACTAGGGCTGGCAGGTTAAAGGAGGGATGTATTTTGGTCATTTTGCAAACCTATTCATCACCCCTTTAATTACGTACTAATTGTAACAATTTCCACTTTAAGACAATTAATATTGTTGAATATATATTAAGTTTAAAAATGAATGTAGAAGGACTTATTTGGAACATGACCAGCAGTGTCGATGAAAGGGTTCCTGTGCAGCTCCTCAGAGGGATCTTCCTTAGTTATTTGAGAAAGCATTTTCTTTTCTATTTTGGCTTTCAGCTCACTTTAATTAAATGTTTCCACATCAGCAGCTACACCACCTATAGAATGTTTGATGACAGAAGTCCTGTCGGGAGCAGAAAGACCTCTGGCTGTTGTGACAGACCTCATGTAAATGTGAGCTGTGATGCATTTATTAAAAATCTTTCTCCCTCCCTGCCAAATTCAAAAGTAGGTCATTGCAAAACTGTGGGCCACTGTAGATCACTGCTTCATGTGCTGTAGCTCCCGTTTCCTCTGTAGCACTCTCACTTCTACATGTACACCTGTATAATAACACTGACATGGTGTTTGTATTACAAATATGTCAGTGAACTGACGTGTCAAGGGTAAGGATCGAAAATTGCATTAAGGGGATTTATTGCAAGAGGCTGCAGGCAAGAATAGGCCGAGGTTGCGCCTTGCAAAATATTTTGATCATGTTAGAGGATTGGGGGTGTTGTTATTAACCATGGCAATAACAGCTAATAAGACTAAAACCCAGTTTGTTTCAGCCCGTCGGATAGTCGTGACCTGCTCCTCTTCTTCTGTTGTGCCTCAAAGATGAAACAGCATCCCAAAATCCCTGTGCTCTCACTCCCCCTGTGGTCGCTTCATGCAAGAACAGTGGGTTTAGACGGGATGTTTCATGCCTTTAAGCCAGTCTAGCCGCCCTGGCATGTGTACCATAACCAAGGGAGTATAAGTTTTTAAAGCTGCAGATGCCGCAGGGATGGGTGACAGAGCGGGCAAAGGATGCTTTCAATCCCCCCATTTGCCTGCCAGCTCCTCCGTCAGTTTACCAGCGATCTGACTGGGCTGCACAGCAGTTGTCCGAGGCTAACAAGCTCCACGGAAAAATTAAAAAAAAAAAAAGTTGGTGGGGGGGTATCAGTAAGAGGCTGCAGAGAGGATGGGACACACATTATGGGAGGATTTCAGAGTCAAGCATACAGTGAAGAAGACGGCATTAGATGGCTGCGGAGTAAGCGGTTGGCAGTGTCACTATTACCGTGTGGTGGCTGTTCACTAGGGGGCAAATGAGGCAGAGGGAGAGCGACACAGTGTTGCCCCTGATGACAGCCCTGCTCTCATCTCTCTCATTAATGTCTCCCCTCTCCTCTCTGCTCGTCTCTAGTGCAGAGCTGCTTTCTTTTGGTATTTTCTTGTGTGAGCAGTTACATTATTTACCAAGGCCATCCCACTCAATCGCACACGCTCGCATAGTTTGTGTACGATCATGCGGATCATATAATTAAACACTGTTTTATTTAACATTTTAAGCCACCTACTATCTCAGACACAAACTTGATAGTAAACTATATGTATCTTCCATCTTTATGAAGCGTAATTCAGCTGGTCGCACCTCATTTTACAGTATACTAATAACAAGCTGTGCTTTGTATCAAATTAGACAAAAACTAGAAATAATATGTTCTTTGTCAGACAGTATTAGACCCTTTATTATTACTTTTATTTGACTTTATTAGAGTGTAATTAGGGACCCATAGAAAAAAATATTCCACTACCTCTATAGTTTTAGCCCTAACTTGGTATTGCTGGTTAACATATTGTTTTTTTTCTAAATGGGGAAGTAGCAGATATGGGATTTCACTTTAGTTTACAGTACAGCTCTGTTGTGAAGTGTCCCAAATTACCATCTAGTAACGTCTAATCTACTCTAAGGGTCGCAGTTTAGTTTACAGTACAATTTTGTTGTGATGCGTCTCTAATTATGGGCAATAATAGTCTTTAGTTTACAGCACAGTTCTGTTGTAATGTGTTCCTAGTTACCCTCTAATGATGTTAAATAAAGGTCTATACTGTCTAATAAAGAACATATTGAGTCTAGTTTTTGTGAAATTCGATACAAAGTACAGCTTGTTGTGTCTTATTGATGTTCTGTAAAATAAAGTGCAACCATTCAATCCAAAAGTTTTATTTTTCTGAAAAGCCAGACAATAGAACATTTTTATGTGTGCTTTTTTTCCTGACACTTTTAGCAAATAAGATAAAACAAGACTTCACTTGTATCAAGAAAATAGCTCTGAACACTCTGCTTCATAAGTTGATTTGCACTTGGAACGCCATCTGAAATTGTTTCACCTTGCTGTCAGATGTTTTCCACTTATTCTGATGAAAAATATACATCTCAGAACACAGATTGCCTTGTTAAGACGGATGCTCCCGAAAAGAAAAACACAAATCTTTCAGGTATTTCTCCTCTCAGTCCTCTTTTCTCTTGGAGCTGGAGCCGCAGTCAGATTTTTAAACTGAGAAAATCACCCCGGTTAAGGCATCTCATCACTGTCTGCCTGTTGGAAGATTAGTTTTAAGATTCATTGATCAATTTTTCAAGCGCAATTAGGTCTCGCCCTCAAGTCATATCGTGTACTTCTGAACCCTCTGTGAGCCAGTGTGCACCCTCAGATCTTTAATGCTACAGATGACTGACTGGCTTTTGGCTCTGGATTACGAGCCCGAGGACTGTATTGCATTGTCCACGTGTTAGCTTCTGTTTTTCAGCCTTTCATGTAGATGCTGCTGTCATCAAAGTTTCCATTTTGACCTGACCTGATGTGACCCGACCGAGGTTAGAATAAGCCCGCCCATCCCTCTATCTTGCATCTCTTTTTCTTGATCTTGTCTATCCCTTCCTCATAATCCCTCCATCCTTCCCCTGTCTCACTCTAACCGTTCCCTGTCCACCGCTCTGCTCCAGTGTTGCTGAAGGCAAGGGACGTGGTGGATGTTTGAAATCTCACAGAGGGCACCTCATTAGAAACAGTGAGGCCTCCTCCACACACCTCGGACGAGCCTGCTGGCGGAGCACGGCCCTTGTCGGCTTCTTGCAGAGAGACGGGGGAGAAAAATGAGGGCAGAGATTGAGGGAGGTGAGGAAGGAGGCAACAAAGAGAGAATGTAGCAGCAGCAGTTGAAGGGCAGCGGATAGAAGTAATAGGCAGAGGCAAAGGTGCGGGTTAGCAATCTTTCATCACTACTTTCCCTTCTCATCATCTCTCCTTCCTCTCCGCTCTGTTTTATCCGTCTCTCTCAATCCTTCTGCCTTTGCCTGCTGGTAGCAACAGCTGTGGGAGGAAATGGAGAGCAAAATGTCATCTCATTGCTCCATCTGCACCCCTGCTAGCATGCCTGTGTCATGGCTGACGCCGGCTCATTCTTTTTCTCCCCTCCTCATCTTCTCTCCACATAAATCTCACCTCTGTCTATGACTGCTAAGACTGAGATCTCTTGTTTTGTCTCCAGTGACTGAGTTCACCCAGACACAGACACAGACACAGACACAGTTTCCTTCACCCAGATTGTGGGATGTAGCAATATGCACATGATATGTTGCTTTTGTCTTTGGGCCTCTATACCACAGCATCAGGACTAGGAATGGATATTGGGAACCAGTTCCAAATGGTCCGATCCATTGAGATCATATGCCTCCAAACTTATCAGTTTCTTTTTGTGATGCCGGCATGTTTCTCTGACAGTTCCACGTTGCAATTTCACTATCAAACTCATGCATCAACGCTGCTGGTTACTTAGAGTAGAGGAGTAGAGGTTGTCAAAAGTATCAGAGTACTGATACTTTTATGGTATTGCATGTTCAAAACGCTACAACATCTGTTAATCATAGTATGAGAAGTACTGAAGCTGTAAACAAAAGTGAATTTGCAATAACTGTGATCAGCTATTCACCTGGCATCCAACAAGTTATGAGAAGTGGCAGGGCCAAAGGTATAGGGGGCGGGGTGTAAGTCACTAATGAAAAAGAAGGTCTGGTCGGTCAGTCAGCCGGCTGGTCAGCCAGTTGTAGCAACCTAACAAGCTGCTGGTTGCAGCAAAAAAAAAAGATTTAAGTGCTCATTTAAGGCCTCAGTTCAGTTCAGATTTTATTGTCCTGCTTGAAATTTGGCTTGCAGCAAAATCAGCGTTCAGTTGAAAAAAAAAACAATTATCCTGTTTTGTGTGCCTTGGACTTTTTGTTAAATTTTTGTTATGAGAGAGAGTTATTGAATACCTTTTTTAAAATATTACCAGAATTGCACCAAAATGTAAAATTCTGTTATTGTGACAACTACAAAAAACAGTCTGCGTTGTGGCTGTTCACAAAGAAAGTTGACAACAGCACTGGTTATACCGAGAAATAATGACAGAAACACCAGCAGCAATATGGTGAAACATCTTTCTCTGCTTGGGCTCAAATTCCATGATTGCCATGTATTAGACACTCTATACGCATGACTGCCGCTGCTTCCCAACGGAGCGGCACATCCATTATCCTATGTTATAGACTCACAAGTCAGGGTGGGTGAAAAATGTTGTTAAACTGTTAGAGTTTTAAAAAAATGACTGCACCGCAGAACCAATCTCAAGTCTTTACGGCAGTCCTTCATATTCGGGTGGTGACTTCCAGAAGTTGTGCGCCTACAGTACCCCTGAGGAGAGTGTGTTTCTGTCAAGGCTGTACGGAAAAGCAGTGAGATTGTTAGTGGCCATTCTTGCCACCAAGCAGGCAGATTTAGTCTATCTTTTTTTTTTTGACTAAAAAACCTAAATCAAAACAAATGCTGTGGAAATAGTCTCTCATTTCATCCATTTTCTAATGAAGACTGATGTTACAGCCCCGTTCTCATGCTACAGCCAGCTTGAATCAGTCTGATAGGGATGGGAATCAAGAACCAGTTCCAGTTGAGAACTGGTTCCAAATTAAACTTTTATACTGTTCTAACCTCTTGTAGTTTGTGCACACCTACAGCAGCTTAACTGTTTTAACAGCTTTTAAACTTTGCCCTGTCTTAACACTACCTTTGCATTATCCCAGTAACTGTTGCACAATCTTGCATCACTAAGTCTGTGTAATCTTAGTTGGTTCTATTTTGCCTCATTTGTAGTTCGATGTAGCACCATTGTCCTGGAACATTGTTTTGTTTCACTATGTTTGCTGTATGTGTTGAAAATGACAAGCAAAGACAGTCTGCAGCAATCTTAGCAGTTCCCTAATTAGGACAGCGGTGCACACCTACACGGTTACAGTTTCAGGCAAATACAAAGCCAAGCTTCTAAACTGAGCTAAAAATGTCTCATAATTTATGCTTTCATAATATTTAGACCTTGCAACAGAAAAGCTCCGCTTAGTAGCATGTACCTCAATGAATTATTAAAGACTCAGTTCCCCAGATGACATAAAAACCCTACTTTGTAATTTAAAACCACAAGTGTTTTTATTTAGCCAAAATTTTGAGATCCCTGTGATGTCTTCCTTCACCTCAATACTATGCGGGCGAATCAATTTACTTTGTGGCGCCACAGTTTTGGAAGTTTGCATTTAAAGTGTTGTGTCTTTCTAAAAACAACTGCCCAGTTACTTTTGATAATCCACAGTTTCAGCTGAATTACTCACTTTCAAGCAGTAGTCCCTGAAGAAGCCTCTTCCAGAGCGTGGTCAGTTCATTACCTTTTACTGCCTTTTTCTGCGGGCACGTGCAATTCTGCTGCCAACTCTTTCATCTTCTTGCAGCTGCTCTGATAACTGTAAATGAATTATTCTAGCTTTATGAACGAGAGAAAAGTGGCGCCCAGCGTGACTCACCTGTGTAGCTTCCTTTCATCCACTCCCTCTATAAATCTACTTTAAATGCACACGGGTGCAGTGCCCCTGAATGAGAGGTAGGGGGCCTCTGCCTGGTCACATGCATGGAGTTCTTGGAGTGATGCAGGGGGAGAAAAAGGAGAGAGAGCACAAGATGAGGAGGTCTATCCCTGTATCCTCATAGCTTCGTACAAGAAGCTAATACTTCTTGACATCCGTGAAACCCTTTTTTAATCTGCTGACTGAAAGTGATGGGGAGGGAAAGGGAAATGGGGAAAGAGAGGAACTGCAGGAGTTTTCTGTGTACAAAATCAGCTCCAGTTTGAAAATGATCCTCTTAGGTTTTTTTTCTCTGAGTGTTGTTGGCACGTCCTTTGGTCCTGCCGAGAGGGGCATTCAGCCGTGATGTCTGTGCAAAGCCTTTTTTTTAAAAGCAGACATCATTTACTGCAAGGTTGGAGCTCACATCACATATCATAAACCCTGTTAAAGTCAATGCTCTGTGCAGAGACGTGTTATTTTGACGAGCCTGAAGGCGCATAGCACTAATTTAGAACTAAACTACACTCACTGTCTTCTTTGCAATCATTATCTGTGCATCCGTTTAGCTCGACAATTGGGTGTCATGTATTTTAGGTGTTTCCACCTGTGCTCAGACAGCTGAAACTTGTTACATCACCTCGGCCCACAGAGACAGCAAGAGAAGACAGAATAAAGACAGCAGGGGGATGTAGACACTTCGCACTCTTAGAAATATGGGTTCCAAAGTGTTCTTCCTGCAGGGCTGAGGTTCTTCTTGCTTCTGAACAATAGTTCTTTGTTAGAGTAAGGTTTTCCATTGAGAAATGGATCAAAGTATCTTCTCAATGTAAAGATTGGGAATTGTAACAGATCGTTAAAATCTGCCTCATCTGTAGATAGAATACAATATGGTCCTTCATAGAACCATCAGAAGACAAGAGTTTTATTGTGAAACCCCTATTAAATGTATTTTTAGATCCTGGGTGGGTTCTAGATGAAACCGTTGAAATATGAAAGGGTCTCTTGCTAGAACACCATGGGTGGCTTCTAGATGAAAACATTGGAATATAAAAGGGTCTTTGCATAGTACACCCTGGATGGGTTCTAGGTGAAGCCCTTGGAATAAGCTGGGTTCTTGTTAGAACTAGATGAAAATCTCTAAAATATAAAAAGGTGTCTCGGTTGAACGCCCTGGCTGGTTTCTAGATGATATCTTTTGGAATATAAAAAAAAAACCCTGGGTGGGTTCTTGTTAGCACCCCTGGAAGGTGGAAGGGTTCTAAATAGAACTGCCACAGAAGGTTCTAGGTGTCACCATTACACCATAGAAGGGTTGTCTGTAGAACTTCTCATAGGGGGGTTCTGGGTGGAACCGTTAACAGATGTTTCCGAACCCTCAAAAGGGTTCGAGGTGAAACCTTCGTCAAAGGTTCTACCAGGAACCAAAACGCGTTCACGAACCCTATATGGTTATAGTCTGCGCTTGGGTATCTCAGAGTGTATGACTGAACAGATGTGCAGTGAAAGCGTATTTGTCATCCATCTTGAAGGCAGTGGAAGATGCGGTGATGGCTGTAATCAGTGGTTCCTGTCCATGCTTTGGCAGGGAGGCTCTGCTAATTACAGAGAAAATGTTTGCTGTTTGTTTACCAGCGAGAACTGGCTGAAACAATATATTTCCTTGCCATTGTGAGGCCCCCCCAGACGGGCTGTTGTCTGAGATGTGTTGACTCAAATCCAGGGTGAACTGTACTCGTTATTTGTCTAATTTCCCTCATTAGCCACAGCGTGCACACTAAGTACGAGCTCGGGAAATGAGTTTGGGCTGTTGAGGTGCTGGAGTTATTGCGGTGGCGGAGGCGCCAGCCACTGGAGTGTGCGGACACTGGAATGACTGCCTGGTTGCATCAAATCACATTTCTGTTTCTGTTTGGGGGCAACTGCGCTGTTATCTGCTCGCTGCTGTTAATAAGATGAGATGAAATAAGATTTGTGCTTTATTTGCCTCCGAGCGTCTCTTTCAGCCATCTTGGCTCCAATTCATTTCTATAACCTGTCTGATTTCACTTAGAGGGAGTGTGAGAGCAGTCCTTTGTACTTAAAGGCACTTGAATGAGCACGCAATGAGGACAAATGTCTTTGCGCTGGAGACGCACAGTTCGCTCTTTTCCCAGCATTGAATTAATTCTTCCTCTTTTATAGAATTACACCATCGTGACATTTAAGAATTGTAAATGGCTTCGCAACAGCCACAGACCATCTCACCAGCGCTGCCATGCATTGTCCAAACATTCTCAACAGGCTGGGAAATAGCTCGGGGCTAAACACTTGGCTGTGTTTTCCCCCACTGTTCCTTCCCGTCATGAAAATGCAGTGTCTTTGTATTCATCGGCACTGCTTAGGTTCAAGCGGGCCTCCGGGCTGCGAGCAGAGGAAATTACATGTGAAAGTTGCGGTTTGAAGGTTAGACCGCCCCAAGCATACCAGGAAAAGTCAACAAAATCCGTGAGAGGGAAACATCAAACATAAGCACGTATGTAACTATAAATGTGCTTTAACGCAGTCAAAGTAATGAGCAAGGACTTTAACTAAACTTTTTGACACCTTCTGCCTTCGCCCCACAAAGATGGCTCTTTTTTTTTTTTGTAACTCTGCGCCAACGTACTGATTATGCCTCTGAAATACAAAAAAGTGTAGTTTGTAATTTGGGAGACAGCTTTTGTCAAAGCGACACATGGACATCAACAAGTGTTATTGGTAGTCCACCACACCTGCAAAATCCTTGTCCAGTCACAGTACACTGAGCAGGATCGTTGCATTCAGTTAACCCAATCTTACATGGTGTATAAGACAACTTTCTCTCACCTCAACAAGTAAGTCCTCCAAAATTAAACCTCAAAGTGCACTGCGACATAAGCATTTTCTGGTTGAACACTCATCATTTGTCAGTGCTTTCCAAAACCATTACAAATACAACTATTCCCTGATCTGACACCTCCTGTGGTTTGGTCAGGTTTAGGCACAAAACCGATTTGTTACCCTTCTTATAGTTCAAGTAAAACTACTGAAACTACAAGGATTAGTGTCAAGTCCTCTTTGGCTGGAAAAAGAAATACTTTATTCCTTTCTTTGGCATGTTTCATGTGAGTTCTGCCTTCCACATAATGTCAAAAGTTTTTTGGGTTTTTTTTTTTTTCCTTATTCAAATCAAGGGGTTTAAGGTGCTGAAACAAACTTGTGAATTTGGGCTATAAATAAACATGTCCAGGCTTAATCATGCAGGAAAGACCTGATTAATTGTGTCCCACAGACTTAACATGCCAGACTCTTGCATATGTAGAAAGCGAAGGCATGCACAGAGTGCAAACTAGATTTATGAGTACTATTAAAGAAAAGAAATTAGTGGCATTTTATGTACATGTCCAATCAGTGTTGGTGGTAAAAGTAGTCCATTGAAACAATAAATTCATCAGTGTGCTTGCAATTTCCTTGAGGGTAATGTGTGGAACCAAGGAAATGTTTCTAGATTTTAGACTCAGAAGAGAAGTCCAACTCACCAAGGTCAAGAATGAACCCATTAAAGAGTTAATACTTGTAAATACTTGGAGATAGAGATTGATGACCAGATGAAATTCAATGAATGTGCTCCTGTAAAGGTTAAAAAACTCTAACAGCGAACAGTTTTAATGCATCTCGTTATGTCCTGCTACTGTTTTATAGAGTATCCTGTCCTTTGGCTTGTGTTTTTGGTAATATGAGCTGCCAAGATAGGTTGCAGTGCATGATTTAGATGGTGAATAGGGTCAGGAGGCCCTGAGAACCAGGACTGGGAAACATTGCTCTTCACAACAGGTTCCAACTGAGCCATCAGGGCAAAGGAAGGTTTCTGCAAAGGAAAATAAGAACAGTCAAGTGCCATTTTTTCCCATTATACTGTAGAGAAGGCAGATGTCTCTATGGCAGATATCTCCAGAACTGTTCCTTTAACACCACTACATCTTGTAACTGAATGCAGAAAGAACAACAGATTTTGCGGCAGGAGAACTCAGCTTTCTCAGTCAATATAGCATGCACTGAGAAATGTATTGCTTCAACTGACTGCGTTTACCATCGACACTAAGTGCACATTCACATGGTGGAATTCCCTTTAAATAAAAACTATATTCACAGCTCTTATTGAAACAGTCTCCAGTCTGTTTATATACAACACAAATTAAAGCACATTTGGGATTTGGTGTCAGTGACTTCAGCAAAACATTATTAAACCCAGCAGATTGCCGGAGAGTCCAGTTGGCTCCTCAGCCTACATGACGCACCAGCAAAGACGAAAACGAGGCCTCCACCAGTAACCCCAGTGTTTGTTTTGCATCCTCTTACAGTCTGTGTTTGTTTGTTTGTTTGTGCGCACAAGCGTCTGTGAATTCTTATTTTCCCCCCGTTAAGGGCCTGATTTGGTGCTTGTGCATCGGCCGCCAAGCAGCCTCTCAGCACCCGCCAACAAATGGATTGTTATGTAACGGCCACAGCTCGCTGTGTTTGACTGCCAACCTGCACAAAAAGGGAGGGGATGGAGGGACAAAGGGAGGGTTAAAGATTAAGGAAGGAGAATGAGAGAAAGGGAGGCAGGCAGTTAGAGGAAGAGAGAAGGAGTAAGTGACGCGCCTCTGGCTAAATGTTGTGGTTCCAGACACAGCACAGCAAATCTTCTTTTCTGTTCCCCTTTCTCTGCCGTGTTTGGGTTTTTGTCTCGTCACATTATTGGTTCGGCTTGATTTCTTTTCCATTGAGGGGCTCTCGGTAAAGTACAGACAGTCATTTATTTAGTATCTCCCATTCCTCGCCTGGCTCGCCCATCTCTCCAGCCCCCCACCCCACCCCACATGTGAAATATCAGCTCTGTGACAGGCGCGCTCAGACAGTCGCCTAAGACTGTCCAGGAGTCCCCCCTGGGCCCGGTGAGACGAGGGAGGAAAGACGAAAAGAACACAATTGACTGTCTCTGCTTCATTCGGGCACTTCAACACTGATTCGACATCAGAGAGAACAGAGGCACCAATGACATTTCAGATGACTACTCAAGGTCCTCAGAGAGCTGGCTTGTGGATATTGTTTTGCAAACACCTTCTCGCTGTATCTACACGATCTAGCTCATTCACCATTTTTACACAGTGGCCATTTTGCTTTGACCTCACTCTCAGAGTCAGAAGCTCAAATGTTTTATTGCTGTAGGTCACACTTTATTTTACTGTATACTAATAAGACATAACAAGCTGTACTTTGTATTAAATTAGGTCCTTATTAGACTTTATTAGAGGGTGATTAGGGACACATTCACAATCACATCACATAAACAGCAAATATGTAATTTCACTTTAGTTTACAATACAGTTCTGTTGGAATGTGTCCTTACTTTCTCTCTACCCTCTAATAAAGTCTAATAAGGGTCTAATAAAGAGTCTAATTAAGAAAATATTATTTTTAGTTTTCATCTAAGTTGTATGAACACAGGGAATCTGACAAATCATTATCATTTCACTGTTTCCAGGCTGATCATAAATTGATATTTTGAGCTAAACAACATATTTGATAACCCATAGGGAACTCCAGGAATGGGTCCCAAAACCCAGATTGAATGAGCATGTTACCACTTAGGGGTTCCCTCATATTGAAATCAACAGGTTATTTGAATGAGATTTTCGTTATTTGCCTTTAATGTTTTGTTCTACAACATAAAATCCTACAGTAAATACTCAACTCATGAATTTTCATGCTTTTACGTCTTTCAAGGCGGCTGCTAACATGTGGCTAAATGTATAAAGTGTCAGTATCATGAATGTTTGTGTTTGCCAAAGAGCTTATTTTCTGGACTCCAGTTGAAAAATCCCATTGTTTTTTTTTTTTGTGGAGGGAACCTGAGCATTTCTAGCTTCCAGTTGGCCTACAAAAATATATCATCCCTGCAGCACTCTACTACAATGAAGACAACAGCTAACTTTAGCATTCAACCACCCCCTAGGTGACATTAGCATTTGATAGTGTTACAGGATAAGATGGGAAAAGTGTCAATTAATTCTGAAATATCATGGAAGTAAAACACACTAGAAGTAATCAAGCTTGCAGTGTGATGTTAACAGTCTCGCTATCTCTTATCCAAGTATGTAAATTAAGCAACTAAAACAGAGTTAGAGTTTGCTAGATTAAACACTTACAGGATGCTAAACATGTGACACTTTTGTATTTGCTGTGATCTGTGAACGCTACACAGTGTTCCAGTGCATTTTACCTCCAAGTTTAGCGTTAAATAAATGCACCCAAAATGCGTGAGATGTTTCAGAATTAATCTTAAGCTTTTCCTATCATATCATTTAACACAACCAAATGGCACTGGTTGCAAGGAAGTGGTTGAATGCTAACATTAGCTGTTGTCTGGCAGAGCTAATGGGTTATCAAATATGTTGTAGCTTGAAATATAGCCTGATTTCCCTTTGGATTTTCACTAGCTAAGTGGTGAAATGATACAGTTTGTCAGATTCTCTGCATTTATACGACTTGCTCTGGATCACAGCAGGAAAATGGCTGCTCTGTGAATATGGTAAATTCTTAGCGTTTAATGTTTGACTATTCCGTTTAGCAACCACCACAACAGTCTGTGGCAGGTTTTTAACTTCAAGTCTCATGGGATCAGAGGGAGCTTGGACCACCTTTGGTCTTCAAAGACGCGGCTTATATTTGTTCTATTTTTCCTCCAAGGCTAATCTTTATGGATGCATGCTTGTGATAGCTGAGTGAATAGATAATGGACCCTCTATGTGGGCAGAAATGGATATTCATTCGAGCAACATTGAATCCCACCCAGCAGCTTTCATGTGTCAACAACATTCAAAGCCTCCCAAGATCCCAAAATCCTGCGCGGACTGACCTGTGCCAGCTCATCATACGTGTGTGTCAGAACACATTCACCACACATGCACACAATATTTAATGCATGCACCTCACACATCCACTACAGACTGTCGTTCTTTCATCTCCCCACTTCATCCGCCTCCGCCTTTGATGTGGGATACCCTGGAGTCTGAGGAATACAGTCCTGGGGAATGAAACAGAGTGGATCTACGCTCTTGCTCCTCGGAAAAAGGCTTGCCATTGATCCCCCTTGCGTCTCTCGGTCTCTCTCTGCCTCTTTCTCTAGCCTTCAATCACTCACCCCATCACCTCCCCCACTCTTCAACATCTCTCCGTCCTTGCACCAACATCCATTATAACCATCTTTTCTCCTCATTCGAGATGAAGGTCATTATTCCCTCAGTTCTACACATTGTTCTTTGTTCTTTCAACCACTCCTACACCTCTAGTGCCACAATAACAAGTTATCCGAGCCCCGCAGTGCACTCAGCTCATTTCATTAAAGAACCATTTAGAATGTTGCTCCAACCTCCGGTCAAGTGGGCTGCGGGGGTCTATTTCAGGTTCGACTCCAAGTTGCTAAAGTGGAGGATGATGTCTGCTCGGACGAACTGATTGAGCGAGGTGTTGGCTCGCTCACTCTATTTCTGACAAGTGGTATTTCCGAGAGGTCATTACATCCGCGTAACAGGCAGAGAGGTGAAGTCAGTGGAGACTAATTTTATCCAGTGGGCAGCGCTAGGAGAGTAGTGAAGCTTTAGTAGTTTAAAGGTCCAGTGTGTAGGAATTAAGGGGATCTATATTGGCAGAATGCGGCAGGAATCGAATATAACATTCATAAATCAATCATTCTTGAGAAACCTTATAACGGGCCAACCTCCTAGTGATTAAATTCTTTAATCTTTGGGAAACATATGTGCCAAGGTTTGTTGTGAACTTTGCATTAAGTAGTTAACATTATAACATCTTGTCCTTCAGAATGTATGGTTTTCTCTTTGGGTCCATGTCTGTTCCTGACTTAAGTCCTCATTTGTGCTATTATAAAGGGGAAAATGCTGATTTTAAGGCAGGTGCCACCAATTTTAAGTTAATTTGAGATTTATTGATGACAAATGGCCTTCTTCATAAACTGATTCTTCTATGCTTAGTATCTTTTATGAATCAAACACAACCACACCTTTGGAAATGATTTTAAGACTACATTCAAGTAGCCTATAAATCTAAGAAGATTTTTATGAATGAGGCCCCAGGTAGTCCAGCAAGTTTTGCATTTATTTTAGTGTTGTACAGTGGTTCCCGATGGCTAATCAAGTGGTCCTTTGGATTGGAAAGGACGCAACAAGGACAAGTGATGACTTTTATGTATAGTGTGGAAATGATTAGTCATTAATCATGTAAGACTTTCTTTAGGCGAAAATACATTCAGTGGTTTCAGCTAATTCAGTATGAGGATTTGCTGCCTTTCTTTGTTTAATATCCAGCCTATCTTCACCAGAAAAGCTGATGTATAGATTGTCTTTACAAGAAACTTATGAAGGCCCATATTTACATTTGTTGTTCTGCATATGGAGAAGGTGAGGTGGATGGATGGTTAAAAAAACACAAAACTTTCACCCAGGAGACTGGGGTTAGAGTTAGTAATGTTAGTTATTTTAAACCAAACCACAACCTTTTCTGAGACCTAACCAAGTAGTTTTAGTTTCTAAACCTGACGAAACTGCTGCCATTTCAGAACATTAACCACATGTTTGCATCAGGTAACTTCTGCCACATGATTCACATAATGTTCTTAAGTTCTGGTGTGTCTGTTTCTGGAACTCTTCACTGGTCATTTACTGTACACTGGTTTGGGAGTCATGAGTAATCTGCCTACTCTGTTGTTTAGGTTTATATATCACTGTAAATGTAGTCTTTTGGGGTTTTAGACTGTTGGTTGGACTAAACAAGGATTTTGAAGACGTTATTTTGGAAAATTGTGTTGGGCATCATGGTTAGCTGCTATCACCAATAATATTCATAACTATTCTATTTACAGCAGATGCTAGTATATTATTATATATACAACCGCAGCCTGTTCATTCTGCTGCCATCTGGCAAGAGATACAGAAGTATCTGCTGCCGCGTCACTACAATGAAGAGCAGCTTCTTTGCTCAGGCTTTAAGATGGCTTCATTCATCCTCAGCTGTCCTCCATGTAAATGAATTTGTTTTTCTTTTTTTTTATTTATATCTATTCAGCCAATCTATTCAATCAATCAAAGAGGGAACTGCGTTACAATTTGCATCATGATAAATAAATCTCCTTGCATCCCTATAAATGTAGGAGTATAACAAACAACATTAGCATGACACCAGATCATTTAACAACCCCTTTTGTATCAATTTCATTCATGTCAATTAAATGACTTGTAGCCACAGTTCACGCGAAAACCTTTCTGCTTGTCTAATTTTACAATTTGAGCCACCGTTTCATAAGGTCACCACTTCAGGGCTGAAACAGCTAACACTAGCACCAGCCTGCGTTTGTTTATGTACTGTGAAGGCCCCTCCAGTATAATTAGGATGATGTTAACACTAATGGGCCCGTGGATATTAAACATTATCGAGAAGTGCACACACTCACTTGCACATTTGTAGCCCCTCGACACACACTCGAGCACACACCTGTATTCCCATAGATCTAGCTGCAACAAAACAGTCTGACCTTTTCAGAACATCACAGCTTAATGACTCTTTGTGGGAAATATGGTTGTTATTCTGAACAGGTTTGTTATTATTTCTTCATGCTGCACATGTCAGTGCTTGACAGTACCCATGTGCGAAGCATTCACGTCTCCTCAGACCTCATCTTTTTCTCTAAGCGCTATTGAGTTCCTTTTTTCTTTTTAAAAAAAATCTTTCTCTCAAGCACACTGCCTTCTGTTCACAGCTATAATTTAACATAAACGCCAGCCAGAGTCGTTTGTCATCTGTTTTCACCATATTTTTCAGGCCTAGCATTTGAGGGGGGTGATAGTCGGTTGGAGGTGGGGTCAGTGTGGCGATGCATACCCTCCAAACATGTTAAATAATTAATCAACGGCGTCCCAGGGCAGAGCCTTGAGCTGAAATATTCACACGTCTCTGCTGCTGCCGTTTGAGTGACATGTTATTAGAAGAGTTAATTTGTGCTGTTATTGCTGCGCTCATGCATGTGTTTCTGACATGAGGTGTGAGCTGGTGAATATTATTATTATTGGAATTAGGGTGTCAGACCCGCCCCCCGACACACACACACACACACACCTTGTATGAGCAAAGTCTTGAACAAAAATTGCATTCATGCGTGAACAGTGCACATTAATACCGATGAACACAGTAAAACCTCACAAAAAACCAAACCAAATTAAATGTGATATGTTATGCTGTTGTTCTTGTTCAGGAGAAGAGTTTCTGCAGACAGTTGCTTCTGTTTAGAGTATTCCCCTGATGCAGAAACTGCCCTCAAAACATACTGCATTGCCTTCTAAATGAAACATCTGATACACATCCTGCTTAGCCATGCTTTGGCTGGGTAGTATAGATGGGAATTTTATTGATACCAGTGCCATTACTGATTGTGCTTATCGGTCTTTCTTTATCACTTTCCCTGTTAATTCATGATCAATTTTCCATGTGATGAATAAAAGTAGGTTTTCAGCATCAGTGCAACTGTTTCACTATCTCAAGCTATCTCGCGTGGTACGTCTTTGTTAAGACCAGTCTTAAGAATGGACTTAATTTCCATTGCCCCAACCAAACTTATGTCGACACTTATGTCTACTACAGTTGCCAAACAGCCTGCGTTGCTAGGATATCTTAACAATCTTCAGCTGTCTTGCTAACTTACTAACTGCAAATTTCTATTTGTAATTTGCGGCAACATTGTGGAGGATCAAAGCAAAAGAAAAGGCGATTTCACAGACATCTTCATAAGAAAATTGGCACACAAAAACACCTACTGGCTAGCAATCCAGCTTTAGAACGAATAACAAGATGCAGTCAACAAAATTCTCATAAATGATTGTTCAGACTCCGGCAGGCTTTATTCAGAAAATGATGTATGGAATAAGTGGAAAGACTTCCTGAGCAAGGCAAAGAAAGGCTTTTCTTTGAGAATAATCCATCAAACTGGCCTAAATTTTGATTTGATGTCTGCTCCTGACTAGGTTTAAGATTTACGCCCAGTCTTAAGCTCTTAATTCTTTAAGCTTAAGCCCAGATGGTGCAACTGGTTTAGCTATTAGGAAGTTATGACCAGCTTAGACCAGGAGGTAGCCCTGCTGCAACCAGGCCCTGGAATTTAAGCCCATGTTGCGTAGAAAGACATTTCCACCCTTACTTGAAATGACCATTTTTCAGAGTATCAGAGTTTACAGCTTGCACTGTTATCTTTCTTGCTTTGGGTTGTTTCTTTCCCTCCGCCATAACTCCTCGTTTCAAGTATCGAACAGCATAAATGTGAGTTTGGCAACATTGTTTTTCTACGAGCAACTATCAGAAAAACGTGCTAGTATTAATAAAAGGAATAGATAAGCTTGGAGGCATACGAGTCAGATGGATCGGACAATTTGTTACCGGTTCTCAGCTGGA
This sequence comes from Lutjanus campechanus, assembly GCA_027495735.1. NCBI lineage: Eukaryota > Metazoa > Chordata > Actinopteri > Lutjaniformes > Lutjanidae > Lutjanus > Lutjanus campechanus. Next base: position 56,840 of record JAJHUR010090648.1, read on the forward strand.
ACTGATTTGATTCCCATTCCTCTTGAGTATAGTTGTATAAGTGAGTTTCTCTTCTGCTTGCAGTGCATTTCTTACAGACTAGATGGTGAAAGACAGATGATATTGCTATCCCCCAAAGTCTCAAAATCAGTGCAACATGTCTAGAAATTGGGACTGGAGCCACAATCTTTTCCTGACCCAAGAACAAGTCTGCATTCCGACTGCTGTGTTCTTGAAACAAAGCAGCTCGAGCTCAAACTAACACTTGTGAACTAACAGTTTCAGTATGGTTGCATGCAATACTGAATCAAATCAAAACAACCAGAAAAAAAAAACACTGATCAGATCCTCACAGTATAGTGAGAGTGGGATCTTTTTGTTTTTGGTAACTTTCCACCTCTGCAAGTCTTCTTTTTGTGGTATTTGTTGATTCAAACACCACAGTTACACAACAGCACAGTAATTTACAATGATGACTCAGTGCTGTTATCCTGTTGTGAGCAAAAATTACTTCTTAAACCACATTTTTAATCCTCTTCACGGTTCTTTAGGGATGGTTGAAGTCCTGACATTTGGTTTCTTGGTTTATCTGGCCAAAAAGGTTGCTAAGGATAGAATAGTCACATACCCCACAAATAACTGAGTCCTAGTTCTTTCAAAATGCTTAACAATGTGTAAATCGCAAGCCTTTGCTTCAGTAAGTTGCGTGTTTGCTTTTGATCAAAAGAAAAAAAAAATTCTGCTTTCTCCCTGAGCAGCTCTGTTGGGCGTCACTGTCTCAACCTCAGCAGACTATTGAGCAGACTATCAGACAGAGGGAGGGTATTTTGGGCTAATCAATAAGCTTTCTAGATGATGTATGTGCAGGGCAGATGCGCTGTCCTGCCTAGTAACCTTTCTAAAGATGATTCTCTTCTTAGTATGACCCCCTATCACTCTTTCCCATGGTCTTCTTTCTACTACTCCCTCCGGATCCACGCATTTACAGATATTTGGAAAAAGACAAGGGTAGCGTCTGAGCACGAGCTGAGGAAGGGTATTTGTACAAAAATCACTCTGATAGTAGCATCCCCTCCAGGGACATAACAAGCATTTTGAAATGTTTCAAACAAACCTCGAAAAGCACATCATCTGTGTCGAAAGCAGGAGAGGAGAAGCATTTGAATCTCCCTGAATTGTAAAAGGTACAGCTGTGTGTCAAGTCCCAGCCGCTACAGATGAGGAGGGGAGTAATCATCAGACATCTCAAGCTGATTCAAGTGATTTCTAAACAGTCTGAGGTATGGTTCATAGAGATGGGGGCTGTTTACATAGCTCACAACCAGAGTTGGGAAGTAATAAAGTACAGAAACTTGGTTTGTACTTAAGTAGATTTTTCAGGTATCTGTACTTGATTTGAGTATTTATTTTCTTTTACTTTTCTTCCTGTCTTTTAACACAAATATTTGTATGCTCTACTCCTTTCTAGTCCCTTTTTATTTTGCATCACTGTGCGAAAATCCAAGTTTTATTTTCTTCATACTATACAAGAGACTGACACCATCATTTAAAGAAAATGCTCCGCTGCTCTAATCTCCAATTAAGTTATTTAAATGTTTTAAATTAGTCAATCATAACACACAAGCCATTTCTTTTTCGATTATCTGCCCCCTCTTCTTTGATCTTTAAAGCCCGACAGAACAAAATGTGATTTTAAAGAAGCACTTTTAAGTGGGTAACAGTCTGTCACTGAAATCAGTTCCATTCTGTCAGTAGCCTATAATTTGATTCAGAAAGAAGAGGCCTAAGCTATTATTCCTCTGTTACGACTATCATCTTGGAAACAAATAAGCACCAATCCGCTTCAAAGAAATCTATCACTCTCTTCTCTTAGCCGCCCTAATAATGTGCAGATGGCACTTCAGGAGTTCACGCACAGACTTTAAAATCTGGGCAAAGCTACAATGTTGACATTCATTTAAAGGCGTGCTATTTTCCTCTACATTGAATTCACATGCCCTCTATACCTTACTGGTATGGTTTTGACAGATCGTGTCTTCACATTACTGATTTATTTATGCAAACATTTCATGGAGACAGTGCAGCTGTATGGGCAAGAATATATTATCTGGTTGAGTTACAAATGAAACTGCTGTTACTGCTCTGTCGCCTGGCAAGAGATACAGAAGTATCCACTGCTGTACCACCAGACTACAGAACAGGCAGTTTTCCCCAGGCTGGGTGACTTTTAAACTCCTGACCCTCGCACCTCACACAATTTAGTTTTTTGTCATATTTTACTGTGTTGTTTATGTGTATGTGTAACTTTTTTTTTTTTTTTGCAATCTTGTGTTTTTAAATGATCATTAAATGAACCCTTGACACTTGACCGTTCATTCCATGCTCCATTTGCAACCACTGTGGTCACAGAACTCAGAAGTGTTCTTGAAACCACAGCTGCTATAAACAGCCCATTTAAAGGTAACTAAAACGCAATTATGAATATTATTATTCTGCCAATAGTTCCCCCTAAATCTTGCACACTGGATCTTTAAGTTACACTACTGTTCAAAAGTTTGGAATCACCGATTAAAATTTCTTCATTTCTTCAATAATGGCTATTTTAACAAAGATGTGAGTGCACTGAACACTGAATGTTTTATTCACAGAGCTTCTTTACCTTCTGTCAGCCTCCCCCAGTAGCCAATAATTCTCTTTTTAACTGTGACACAGTGTGGGTATCTTCCCAGCTCCCCATAGACCATATTATTGCAGGTTGTCATTTAAACTTTTAAGGTGTAGCTTTAAATTTTCAGTTATAGCTTTTCCAATATATCCATCACACTTCACATTCACACCACGAACCATTTTGGGAACCCATTTTTCTTCTTGGCTGTCTGCTGTCTACTCAGTGGTTAGAATTAATAGGTTTAAACTATGATTTGTCAGTCCAGAGGATGTTCAGCTGATATTCTGTGATCCAATAACCCTAAAACCAAACCAAACTTCTATTTCTAATTTGAAGTTTTAAGAATATCTTGTAGGCATTGTGCTGCACTAGATAAAATAATCAAAATTCAAGGTCCAATTTTTGGTGTTTCAAGGTGTTAGGATGCAACCTAAGTCTGAAACTTTGGTCATGTGATACAACTTGGTCATAACCCCCATGTGTATTCCAGAATGGTCTGTGCATTCAAATGAAAATGACCTCTTTGACTCTTGGTAAATGACTTTGACCCCGTTCAAATGATACTAGATCATTTTTGTCTGGAGGTCCCACGGGGCCCTCGACCATCAATAGTCCCCTCAAGAAAATCTACAGCATGCTCGCTGCAGCTGCTTAAATGCTGGACCAAGTGACCTCTTAGGCTGATATATTACATTTTGAGGATTTAACAGCATGTTCACTCACATTTCCGAGTTGTCAGATAACTTTACACATTTAAATTGGTGATATTGTCACTTCAGGAGATTGTCATGATTTACAACTGCAGTTCAAAGGAGCATATTTCATCTCCAGATTTGGTGATATAGTCATCGCTATATGCAGCATTTGAAATATGTATAATCAGAAGTGTAAGGTCAGTCCAATTACTCTTTCGAATATAGTTCATTCTACCGAGGTGCAGTGTCCCCATCTCCGGGCTAGAATCGCAGAACTCTCCAGACCCTATTACCACCGAAGCTCTTATCAGCCTGTCGAGATCAAACTAAGTCTAAAAGAAAGAAAGAGTTTGAATTTCCCCCGAGGTCTGAAAAATACTGGATTTCACCAAATCAGAAAAATTGAATGTGTCATGTATGATTGAGTAAATTGGCAGTTACAGAAACTGTGTCTTTAAAGGACCAGCGTGTAAGATTTGGGATGATCTATTGTCAGAAATTGAATATAATATTAATAAGTATATTTTCATTAGTTTGTGTGACACACTGTATACTGCTTTATCCTACACACTGATCCTTCAAATGGCTGTCTCACTTCTATTACAGACATGCTTGAGAGTCACAAGAACTATGAAGAAAATGTAGTCAAGATCTGATTAGCATCTTGTCTAAATTCTTTAGCATGTTACAAAAAAAAATCTCCAAGAAATCCATGTATCTCGGAGAAAAACCGGTTAACACATCATGTGTCGTCCCTGACTGGACTCCTGAAAATGTTGGAAACTTTGATTTCGCCGTAATCAAGTGCTGTTTCACCTCATGTAACAGGGAGGCCCCTCTCATCCCGCGAAGCAATCTGGCAGAAAGCATAGATAGACGAGGAATATTATCCAACCACATCAGAGGGGGATGACTCGCTATTTCCACTTTAGATGCAGCCAATCTTTCGGATGCCATTTCTGCATTTTCTTATATACGGCCACAGAGAAATAGCTATCAGAGCAGGGGCGGCGGTGTCGATGAGGTTGTTAGACTACGAAGTGTTTGCATCTGAGGGTGTTTGTGCCCGATCGACTGAGATGGAAAGACCCTAAAATGTCAGAAAAGCGTGTGTGTTTTTCACCAAGTTCTTGTCAGGGCGGGTGTGTGTGCATCTAACTTCAAAGATCAACAGCTGTCTGGAAACTTTTGGGCAAATGTCTCATCTCAGCCCCTTTCTCTCTCTGTCTTTTCTTTTCTTTTTTTTTTTCTCCCGGTCTACGCATCCCTTTGTAAGTGTCTCTGAAATATATGTTGTGTCAAGAAAAGTAGCAAAAAAAGGTTTCAGTCTTCACGTTTAAAAGGAATCAATAGCTCTGTCTCTCTGCTTAACTGCTTCAAAGAATCAGTCTGCGCTGATGCAATAATACATGAAGGTTGGAGGAACCATCTGTGTGTTATTGAGTTATTGTTTGAGAGCCTGTCTGAGAGTTTAAAATAAGAAGTGTGTATAAATTCACGTGGGTGTACAGCGCCAGGGCGCCTTGAGGCTTATTGCCTCTCAAGACTTCATCAGTCCTTTTTATTCCTCGCAGAATTTCCATTTTATCGCCGGCCCGTCACGCAATTTTCACGCTGTCAGCTCCCATGAGGCTTTGCAGCTGCCGTTTTGACACTGCAACATTGACCGCGGGCCTTAATGAAAAATCGTGGCGTCTGCTTCCTCCGATATGACCTGTTTATCCCCACGGTGGACGGTAGTGGCCCAGAATCCACTATCCCAAATCGATGACCCCTCGCAGAGAAAGAATCCCAAATGATAAACTCAATCCTACGTAAATACACTCTCCTTTCGACCCAGTATAGAAGAGTGAAGAAAAAGAGGAGGGGGGCAAAAAATCAAAATCAATGGGTTTTTCATTACTGCTTTGATTCATGAGTCTTTTCTGATTATTTTCCCACCGGATCTGTGGACAAAGGAAAATGGTATTTTTTTTGTCCGTTCTTCTTCAAACCAAATTACCAGCCGGCCCGTGTGAATGGAAATAATAATCTAGGGGTGTCCCGCAATGTTTTGATTCATCTCTTTGCATTCTCTCCACCTCCAGCGCCACAGGTAGGATTGATTAGACAGATCGATGTGCCAGAGCTAATTGGACAAAAGTAATAAATATTTAGCCTCTTTTTTGTGGTGTGAAACACAAGTGCAACAGAGCATTTCCATCATTATTGTTATTCTAGTGAAAGCAGGCAAGCAGATTGCTTGATTAGACTACGGTGGACTGAAGGTCAGAGAAATCCATAACCGGCCAGGTTTTTGTTTGCCGACAACTCCCCAAGCAGCACTAATTTACTTTTAACTCATAGTTTTCAATAAAAGCAAACAGATGCTGTTAGAGGAATCTGCATCCAAGTTCTCTCTGTCTCCCTGTCTACTCTCAGACACGCATTTTTACAAAGACACAAGAGGTGCTCCTGTTGAAAGTGGTAATGTGGCCATGTGGCCTCGACAAAGAAATGATGAAACAGCAATTATGTTTTCTGATCTGTAATCTTTTTGGTCAAAGAAGCTGTCAAATTCATACTCCAAATAGCGTGCCGTCTTGTTAAGTTGGAGTGCCCACCCCTGTTGTAAGAAACAAGGGAATGCACAATCTCTCTCTTTCTTTCAACAAACAGCTAACTTACCAATTATATTAACAGTCAGTAACATTAGACAGTTGTCTACCTCGGTAAGCTATTGCTAAATAGCCAGCATTAGCACTGACAGATGTTTATGAACCAGTCTACAAGAAACATTGTGAGTTCAGCATCAAACTTCATCCTTTTTCTTACCAACAGCTGTCTTCAGCTCTTGGTAAGCAGCACCAGTATTAACTCAGGTTTTGCATTTATGGAGTCCTGCCGGGATGTCATATTTTTGTAGGCCAACGTGGAAGTTAGCATCACTCTGGTTCCCTCCACAAAAAGCAAATGGGGATTTTAGTGCAGTAAATGATGCTGTATGCCTCTGACAACCTCTGTAGTGTCATGTAGCCAATTGAAAGCATCCACCTTTCTTTAAGACACCTAAAAGGATCAAAATTTTTATTTTATGTTGTAGAATAAAATGTTAAGAGTTAGGAACATTAAACTTGATGTACAGTAACAGCAGACCTTATTTCAGGCATCTAACAGAAACACCATTGACTTTGAGACTAGAGAATCTGCTAATATGCAAACTGATTTCCAGGTTTAGAACTCATCCCTGCAGCACCGTATTTCTGTCACTTCTTCTTTGCCGTCGAACATGATTTCTTGACACTTCTTCTTTATCCTCTCATGTTGGACTAAGAGCAGACTGGACACTACAGGGACTCACTCTTGCCTCTTGAGGTACAAAGTGGTATTACTGTATGAGACAGGACAAGCCAGGACAAAACTGTTATTTCTTCACATTCTGTTGATACTTTTAGTTATTTTTTGAATGTTTTGAACTAAAATTCTTACACATAGCTCAACATAAAACTGCGAGGTTCAAGTTTGGGAGGAATCATGGTTCCATCATGGTAACAAGAGGTTGCAGGAAGGATTTGAACAACAAGCAGACGTCCTTTTTTTAGTAGGGACAGTCTTGTATATACAAATGAATCACAGATTTTTTTGGCTTATAAAATGACATCCGGCCACCAACACAGTACACTTTTACAGATATTTTAATAATTAGATACAACTATCATTTTCAAGTTGTTTAAAAAGGTTTTCATACCTTTACTTGTTGGACAACATATGATACTGATATTGATATGGCTCAATATTGGGCTGATAATATCAGGACATGATCGCCTGTTAGAGAAGTTGCAAACTGACTTCCTTGTTGTTGATGTGTTCAAATATCCACTGAACACAGCATCTCAAGATGTATTGTAAGAATATCATTCTCCTGAAGACAGCCAGGGAAGAATGTCCT